>LR543336.1:0-171261 GCA_900536305.3 Caenorhabditis sp. 40 LS-2015
CTAACAAAATTGTTTTGAGACTGCTACAATTAGATTTTCAGTCTGATGCTGCCATCTCCAAATGTCTACTCTTCGCAGGTTCGAAAACGGTCAACATTATTGAACATTTTCCGTTTTGATGCTAGACAAAAACTGAGCACAGATTCAGAATCCTTAGGGTCTAGTTGGTCTAACAAAATTGTTTTGAGACTGCTACAATTAGATTTTCAGTCTGATGCCGCCATCTCCAAATGTCTACTCTTCGCAGGTTCGAAAACGGTCAACATTATTGAAAATTTTCCGTTTTGATGCAAGACAAAAACTGAGCACAAATTCAGAATCCTTAGGGTCTAGTTGGTCGTACAAAATTGTTTTGAGACTGCTCCCATAAGATTTTCAGTCTGATGCTGCCATCTTCAAATGTCTACTCTTCGCAGGTTCGAAAACGGTCAACATTGTTGAAAATTTTCCGTTTTGATGCAAGACAAAAACTGAGCACAAATTCAGAATCCTTAGGGTCTAGTTGGTCTCTCCATTTTGTTTTGAGACTGCTCAGATTAGATTTTCAGTCTGATGCTGCCATCTCCAAATGTCTACTCTTCGCAGGTTCGAAAACGGTCAACATTATTGAAAATTTTCCGTTTTGATGCAAGACAAAAACTGAGCACAGATTCAGAATCCTTAGGGTCTAGTTGGTCTAACAAAATTGTTTTGAGACTGCTCAGATTAGATTTTCAGTCTGATGCTGCCATCTCCAAATGTCTACTCTTCGCAGGCTCGAAAACGGTCAACATTTTTGAAAATTTTCCGTTTTGATGCAAGGCAAAAACTGAGCACAGATTCAGAATCCTTAGGGTCTAGTTGGTCTAACAAAGTTGTTTTGAGACTGCTCAGATTAGATTTTCAGTCTGATGCTGCCATCTCCAAATGTCTACTCTTCGCAGGTTCGAAAACGGTCAACATTTTTGAAAATTTTCCGTTTTGATGCAAGGCAAAAACTGAGCACAGATTCAGAATCCTTAGGGTCTAGTTGGTCTAACAAAATTGTTTTGAGACTGCTCCCATTAGATTTTCAGTCTGATGCTGCCATCTCCAAATGTCTACTCTTCGCAGGTTCGAAAACGGTCAACATTATTGAAAATTTTCCGTTTTGATGCAAGACAAAAACTGAGCACAGATTCAGAATCCTTAGGGTCTAGTTGATCTAACAAAATTGTTTTGAGACTGCTACAATTAGATTTTGATGCAAGACGAAAACTGAGCACAGATTCAGAATCCTCGGGGTCTAGTTGATCTAACAAAATTGTTTTGAGACTGCTCACATGAGATTTTCACCTCTATGGTGCCTTCTCCAAATGTCTACTCTTTGCAGGTTCAAAAACGGTCTATATTCTTGAAGATTTCCCGTTTTGATGCAAAACGAATACTAAATGTAAGCACAGATTCAGAATCCTCGTGGTCTAATTGGTCTAACAATATTGTTTTGAGACTGCTCTCATGAGATTTCCACCAATATGCTGCCCTCTCCAAATGTCTACTCTTCGCAGGTTCAGAAACGGTTTATATTATTGAAAATTTTCCGTTTTGATGCAAGACGAAAACTAAGCACAGATTCAGAATCCTCGGGGTCTACATAGTCTACCAAAATTGTTTTGAGACTGCTCTCATGAGATTTTCAGCCTAATGTTGTCTTCTCCAAATGTCTACTCTTCGCAGGTTCAAAAACGGTCTATATTTCTGAAAATCTCCCGTTTTGATGCAAGACAAAAACTAAGCACAGATTCAGAATCCTCGTGGTCTAATTGGTCTAACAAAATTGTTTTGAGACTGTTCCAATGAGATTTTCACCTTTATCCCGCATTTTCCTAGCGGCTACTCTTCGGAGGCCTGTAAGAAGAGAGTGTAATGGTATCTAGCAGATGAGCGATTTTGGCAAAAAGCTCGAACTAGATTTCTTTGTTGCTCAGAGTTACACGAGTTTCGACTCCCGACTTTTACTTCACAATTTCACTTTTGCTCAGTTGTCTGTTTGATGTCCAGGCTGGACATATTTCAGAATACGAGTTTCAAGTTTATAACTTGTTCATTATGATAGAAATCAAAGCGGAAATACAAGCGGAGCATTAAGATATGGGAGAGTGATAGAAAGGGATAGGAAAATACCTGTAAAAATGGAGGGAAAAGGAAAAGAGATAAATAATACTCACTAGACACATTATAAGCAAAAGTTAAACTTATTAAGTTGATGAGGATGGGGTGGAAGAGAGATGATTATAATTTGATGAGAACCAAAATGGGAACTGCGAAAATGCAATAAAACCGGACAGAGATCAAAAATAATGAAAACAACTGAAAGCCGGGTGAAGAGGAGATATCCGGGGTAACAATAATGAGGAGGAGGAGATGGAAGTTTATAATGGGAAAGCAATCGAAATGAAAATTATCCCATGAGAAATACTGGGGACAGTGATCCCCCAACATTGGTTTTCGATCCATAATCCGAATTGGATTCTCGGCCTCGAACTCCTCCATAATCAACTCTTGATCGTTGTGAAAGACGTCCGATTGCTCTAATCCTCTTCCTGGCCTGCACCTCCTCGAAGCCAAGAGCTCCATTTGTTGCCATGATCCAACGTGACGTTTTCAATGTCTCTGAGAGGAGTCCTGTGACTCGACTCATCCTTCTTCTTGAAGAAATTCGAATCTGAAATAATGCATCATAACTTTGGAAAAATAGAGGTCTCAACGTACAGTGAGGCTTTTCTTGAATTGCTGGATGGTCGTTTTTCGGAAGATTCTCGTAGATTTCACTTCATTTTCCCGAGTTGGGTTTTCGTTCTCACGGCCCAAATCCCCGCATCCCGCTTTTCGATGGTGATCGGTAGACTGATGAACTTTCTTGTAGAACACCTGCAAAAAGAAATGGTTGAGAATGGGGGAGGTTTTCATGGCAGGGGTTTCTAAACATTTCAACCAGAAACCTATGCTCAATTTTTTGAAAATCAAATGCTTTGAATCGAGAACGCGGTTGACATCGATTTTCTAAATAGACGGCCAAAGTGGAGGAACTCAGGAAGTCCACATTCCCGAACAACAAAAATATGATAGTTTTGCTGAAATTTTGAAGCTTTCGATGAAAATTTCTCCAGAAATTGGTGTTGAGTATAAATAGCCGAAATGACGAAACTTGACCATGATGGTTTCTAGTCAGAAGCTCATACCTGGACTTCGGGAGGTGGAGAAGTTGAAGTCGTGTTCGAAACTTCCTCTATCGAAGTTTCATCTTTCCGTTTGCACCGTTCGCTAGTGAGGCTTGTGTTGCCTTCTCGAACACTTCTTCGAACACGAAAACTATCCCATGAGAAAGATTCACGGCCTCGAACTCCTCCATAACCAATTCTTGATCGGTTTAGAAGACGTCCGATTGCTCTAATCCTCTTCCTGGCCTGCACCTTCTCGAGGTCATGAGCTCCATCTGTTGACATGATCCAACGTGACGTTCTCAATGTTTCTGAGAAAATAGAAAATAAAAATAGAGGTCTCAACGTACAGAAAAATAGAGGTCTCTCGTTCTTACGGCCAAAGTCCCCTTATCCCGCTTTTGTCGTCATCCGATTCCCGCCGTTTCCTTTTTCTGTAATTCGATAGGTACTTACCCATAGTTTTATGCCTGAAAAATTGATAAGTATCTACTAAAAATCAAGAGAAAGAAGTAAAAAGATAAGTGGATGAGTGGCATCAAAATCTGAAAACAAAATTATGAGAAAACTCCTCCCCTCCGAAACTTTTTTCGAATCCAAATTGCTACATACTTCTTTTGTCAAAAATTTTTTTACTAAAATTTTCAACTTTTGTAGTAAAACTGTCACTTCAGAAAAAACCACGAACACTGAAAAAAAACGACAAGAAACAAGTGAAAATGAAGAAAAAAAAATGAAAAAAGGGACTCATCCAAAAAAAAAAAGTTCTCCGCGGTAGATCAAAATTTTAAAAAGATCAAATTTTGATTGTTTGAAAAATGTTTTTTTTGTAGCATATCTGGTGAAATAAAATGACACAATATGTTCATTTGTAAGATCATCAGGACCAAACAATTCGATGATTTTCCCGAAAAAATGGAAATTGTCAGAAAAAATAAAATTTTTGAAAAAATAATTTTTTTACAGTTACCTTTTCCATTGACTAATTTTGAATTGAGCGCACTCGTTTTCGATTTCGGAAAATTCCCAACTTTGCGACTGGAAATTCTAAAAAGATTTGAAGTTGATAATTTTGATACCCAGGTGAGATATGGTCGATGAGAAGGAATTTCGGATCTTCGAACTCTTTGCTAGGGCATGAGTGAAGTAACAGTTTTCCTTGAACCGACTTCTACTGCCGAACTGCAGGTGTATTCTCCGATCAAACCAACAGACCAGAGGCAGACAGAGGGGCTGTCATTTCCTTAACTCTTCTCCAGATTCTCCAGCTGCCGTCGTAGTTGGACATGATTTGCGGGCCACCTTCTCTACATGTCAGAAATTTTTGAGCATTTTTCCCAGCCGAAAATATTCCTGACTGAGGATCCGAAGGACTGGAGGAAAATTGGATGAGTTCTTGGAGATGACGAACTTCCTGACCACGTTCTCACGTCGACGCGTAGAAAAGTAGACACCCTGAAATATGGGTTTTTGAATCACGGATGACATAGGAAGAATTGCGGATTTCGTAGATGGAGTGGAAGGTTCCACAGCTGGAATCCGAGATTCAATCCTCTTAATCCCAAATTCCACCCTTTATTTCTGAAACCCTAGCTTAAAAACTCACTCTATGAGCTATTTTTGCCGTCTCTTCTCGCTGAACTCGGAAATTTTTAGATCTTGAGAATCAGATAGGAAGAAAGTCCCAGATTGAGAGAAGAGATGGAGATAATCTTAGAAGTTTCGAGAAACCGAGTGACTCTCAAGTGAGGTTGCGCTGAAGGAGAGCCACGAGTTCCAGATTGACGAGATTCTTGGAAGCGAGCCATTATGCTTAGAAATTTTGAGCATTGCTATTGGAGGCAACGAGAACGAAGTTTAGATTTGAAATTTATCAAAAACAATGCGAAACCGGAAACAAAGAATCAACGGATAATAAGGAACAGAATGAAGCATCGGGATAAATACATATAAAGCAACGATGTTAGTCCGATGGTAGAATACAGTTTCTCGTATTCCTTCTCATTTTTATTGGTAATCGAGCAATAAGTTCGGATCGTTGCTTTTGTTTCTGTACTGCTGGCACCAACGCAGCATATCCTTATCTTTTGAATTCTCCATGAAATCCTTGAAGTAGTATCCAAAGTTGTTGGCCACCTTGTGTCGCACGTTGCCTGGTGATTGGGAAAGATTCGCTGGGTGGAATCGTCGTTTGTTCGATTGGCATTGTCTGAAAATAGGCAGCTAAAACTGAAAATGAAAAGAGCTACTCACTCGAACAACCTGCGGATGGGTTCTTCGTAACTTTGATAGAGCATAAAACCACTTCCAATCAACATGAGATGCCTCTTCGCTCTGGTGATTGCCACATTGATGAGTCGAGCATCTTTCGCGAACCACATTTGTTCTGAAACGTTTATCTAAAATGGTATCTCTTCAAAGAAAACTCACTTTGTGGGTTGTTTCGAACAAAACTGAAAATAACCACGTCATATTCTTGGCCTTGGACGCTCTCGACGGTTCCGATGTGTGTTCGCAAACAATCGTAGTCTTTGCCTTCTTTAAGAAACTCCTTGTTCAGCTTTTCCATATGCATTTCAAGCAATTCAACCTGAAAAAAAATCAGTTTCAATTGGACATATCAAGTTCGTGGAGTCATGTAAAACACTAAACTACCGATTCATGTTTGTTATACGAAAGCTCACCTGTCCCTCGTACGGCGTTATTATGGCTATCGAATTGGGATCAATCGACCTGCTGAGCAAGTTTCTGTAGTGTTCGATTGCGTATTGGGCTTCTCCTGCATAACGTATGATAGAAAGGCTGTGAAGGGACAATTACTCACCTTCGTTATAATAGGAATTATAACCGTGGCATTTTTGCTCATATGTTGCGACTCTCTTCACGAGATCGGTCTCCAGTGAAGTATCAATGAAGACCATAGGTTGGTAGAGGTGCTTGTAATCTGTCGGCTTTGGCTTCATATCATTACTGTAAAATCAAAATGACTATTCAGAATTTTAATCAAAAGAAGAGAACACTTACATCAGCACGTCCTCCAAATTCGTGCTATTAACGAGTTTGCACTCGTAGAAGCATCCATTCGACCAGTCGGTGATCTCTTTGTGGCTACGGTGCTGTTCCTCGAGCATGATCCAACTGAAATGCTCTTTCCTGCGGAGGACACGCTCCATGACCGATTGATTCAGGCGGGACTGTCTGCCTCTGGAAAACTTTGTTGTTTCAATTTCAACCAGAAAATCCGGTTTATATGAACTCTGATATTTCAAACTGACACATTGATATCTATCGTAAAAACTCTATTAGATAGCCACCCCTATTTGAATGCCAGCCTCTAACATAGCGTCACCCTAGACCACCTTCAAACAATAGAGTGTCACCCCCCACCCGCTGGAACACTTATTGGCTTCTAGGTTTTTTTGAATACTTATTTCAAACTTAAATCGGGTGTCGTTTTTTCCTTACTCTCTGGATCACTGTTGGAAAGGAAGAACATTTTTCGACGATTCTGTTTTCATATTCTCTTTTTTGTGATGAGTTGAAGTAAAAAATCGGGGCCGAACAATAAAGTGCTAGCCTCTATTTGAATGACTTTTCGGAGCAAATATTCCAGTCTGGGCGCAACCCGCGCGAAAGTTCAGATTTCTTTCAATACATGGTTCATTTTAAAAAACTTCCAAAGTTACGGTACCTCTGGAAGTGACTCTCTGTATCTCCGGTCATTACTATCTTCTTCATTTTATGCACCGCTGGCCACATTCGGCTTTCCATCACTTGAGCTGCTCCATCTAAATAAATACAGTTTTGAGAGAACGATTCAGAGAGAAAGAGAGAAAGAGAGAGAGAGAGAGAGAGAGAGAGAGAGAGAGAGAGAGAGAGAGAGAGAGAGAGAGAGAGAGAGAGAGAGAGAGAGAAGAGAGAGAGAAGAGAGAGAAGAGAGAGAGAAGAGAGAGAGAAGAGAGAGAAGAGAGAGAGAAGAGAGAGAGAAGAGAGAGAGACTAACCGATGACACAATAGTCGAACAGCTCGTTCTTCATGATAGTGGTACAGAATGACGACTCAGTTGTTCCGAAGACGATACGAACTTGTTTCAGAATTTCCTGAGAAAAACGGGCACATTCAGTTAGATGCAAATGTACAACTTACCTTCCTAGCTTTGGCTTCAATGGTTTCCCGCCGGTTTTCCCGTTCTTCCCTCATGTCCTCCTCTGTCATTTCTCCTCCTTTACGTAGTGGTTTTGCTTGAACCTGAAATCAAACAGAAGAATTCAGGTATTTTGAATGATGCTACTGACAGAATGATTCACTGCCTCTTTTGCTTCTTCTGTTTCGATGACAAGAGCGTTGTACGTTTCGATGTCCATGAAAGCTGAAAATATTAACTTTTCTAAACACGTTTTTGAAAAATGAACGGAACTTACAATATGGAGAAAGATTCAGTACTTTTTTTTGTCTTTCACAGAGATTTCGAGTCATTTGTCCCAAATTCGTCAGCGTTTCTTTTGTCGGTGTCAGTACGAGTGCCTTTTGTTTCATTTTCAAAACTCTGAAAAGCAAGATCGACAGAGTATGCGTCTTTCCGGTTCCTGGTGCTCCTTGAATGCAGACGAGTGGTCTCTGATCGTTCAATGCCATTTTGAGAGCAGCAAGCTGTGAATCGTTCAAATTGTATTTGGGAGTGTTCCTATCAGACAGGTTTTCGAGCTCTTGAGGATTTCTCATGACTGAATCAATCAAATCCCAAAGTCTGAGATTCCGGTTCCTTCGATTTTCGAACTCTTCAAGTGCGGCTATCTGAACAAGAGAATTTCGAATTCATTCGAATTTGTATCAATGATTACCTCCTCTTGGGTTCCAGCTGGTTCTTCAGTTTGACCTTTCTTGATCATGAATTTTTGAACGGTTAACGACTTGGGTTCCTTTGGAGTGGTACTTGGTGGGACGTTGGGCTCGGAGACGCCAATCTGAACTTGAAAGTTTTGATACTCGGCCTCATTTCGAATTTTATACTTTGATTGCCTCCGAGTTCTTGATCTCTTCTTGAGTGGTACGCTCGTCGATCTTGATGGTGAGGCGTTCATCGGGATTGGCGACAATGTCGGCGCGTTCTTGGTTCTTGAAGATCTGGCTCATTCTGGGAAAGAAAATATTAGTTCAGTAGCGATTCACGATATGACGGGTAAAAATGATAAGAAGAACAAGTTATTCGAATTCAAGCAATTTTGAAGATACTCTGTTGAGCTTTTTCATCAATGATACAATCTGACATTTCGAGACTGGCAAATTCCGAGATTTTCAGACTCGAATCTAAACTTGTTCAAGCTATGTCTAACAGCGCCTCGGCCAAGTTCGTCATTAATTTCTCTTGCATAGAAATATCAGAATGATGTTGAAAAAAAGCACAACGTAAGATTGGACAAACTTCACAATGTGTGAGCATCAGAACGTAATTTCAGTGAGAAAGATCTATGGCAACATTGCTCATGCTAACTCGTAACTCGTTCAAAAAAGCAAAGATGGAAAAAAAACAATCTGACGACAGAAAAGGGAGGATGGCGATAAATGTTCAGTCTGATGAAGGACAAATACGAGTGAGGTCATTCAGACGCAAAGATACTTCAAATATTTTCTTGACTTCGACGGAAATTTTGGTTATGTGTACAAAGAATAGCATTAATCGAAGAAAAGTGGGCAAATATGACAAGAAAAGCAGATTTTCAATTATCACTGGAGATTCCAAAATTTACGATTTAAAAAATGCATCTATATCTGTTAAAAAATCCTGAAATTCAACAGGAAACAGAGAAAAATGAAGAAACTGAGATTGTAAACAGGCTTCAGAGAAAAAGTACGGTAACACTTATTTTCCTGTGTGTCTCCCACGCCTGCACATCTTACTCTCTCTCTCTCTCTCTCTCTCTCTCTCTCTCTCTCTAGGCGCTGTGACGACAGGTGTCGGCGACAGAAAAATAGTGAATACGGGAAAGAGGGAGGGGCAGAGGAAGGGGGTTGGTGATGTGGGAAAGAGAGGCTGGCACGTGTGTCTTTCCTGCCATCAAAGTCGAAGGTCTCTCCCTCACTGTCTCTCTTTCTCCTTCACTCCCACCCTTCTTCACTATTTCTTCCCCTCTACCCACCGGCTGGCACTGGTCAGTCGGTGACGAAACAACATGTGGTGTTGAGGAGACAGAGCGTATTGAATGTGTCTTTCACTTTCGAAGACTGTTGAGGAAGCTGAGGGTGTTGTGGTTGGGGCCTCTCGTTCTCTCTCTTTCCTCTCAAAGCAAGTAGATGACGAGAGAGTACGCGGAAATGAGAGATTCATAGAGGCACGAAGAGGCCAGCACATTCCTTCTCATTCTCTCTCATTCTTCGTAACCGGCACACTCATCATCAGCCGTTTATTTCATGGCGTTCTATTCTCCATAGTTTGCCTTCCCTTTCAAGACCCCAAACTGTATAATGGGGTCAAAAGTTCTGGTATATGTATTTTTCTGAAAATTTGAAATTATCTATTGGTAAGTTGTTTTTAGGCCAATCTGATTTCGAGATTATAAAATTTCAAAATTTTCAGAGTTTCGAAACTTGAGGAGTCGGACGACTGCAAGCCATTTGGAGCTGACTGGTTCAAAAATGTTTGATTGAGGGCGCAAGGATGAGCATGGAGAAGAGGTTCCAAATCACTGAGGAGTACAACTTGAAGGAGCTCGAGGTAAGAGTGAAGTTTCGCATCACAAGATCCGATTATTTTACAGAAAGTCTTTTTGGATGGAGTCCCGCGCATCGTCAAACTTCAGAAGATCGACCTGCCAACCTTGATGATTTGGCGAAAGATACCAGAGGTTCTTCAGACGCAGATCGTTGCAGTGTGGCGAAGGATGGTGCATAACTCAGATATGATATTCTACCTTCACAATTCTTTCCTATGCTTTTTTTCCCTCACTATAGAAATCAGGGAGGCTACGGGGGACGGGGATAGACCACGCGCACTTTTCTTCACTTTTTTCCCGCGTTTTTTTCCGAAACTTGTGAGCTGTTTTATACCCATTCTCTTGTTTAGCCCCGCCCATTTCTCCGTCCATTTATGTACTGTTCAAGCAATTCCCGTTTGCAAGTCACGCCTCTATATTCTTTGTCAGAAAATGTCGCATTTTTTTTATTATATTTAGACTCCGCCCCTCAATGTCTACGACTTTTTACATCTATTGTTGATAACTATACAGGGTGGCGCACAATTACCCGTACATGAACATTTTAGTGTACTGTCCCCAATCTTTCTCATGGGATAATTTCCATTTAGATTGACTTCCCATTATGAACTTCCATCTCCTCCTTCTCATTATTGTTACCCCAGATGCTCCTCCTCACCCCGCTTTCAGTTGTTTTTATTATTTTTGATCTCTGTCCGGTTTCATAGCTTTCACGTTTCGCAGTTCCCCAGTTGCTTCTCATCAAATAATCATCCCTCTTCAACCCCCACCTTATCAACTTAGTAAGTTCAAGTTTTACTTATAATGTGTCTAGTTCTGTGAGTATTTTTCATCTCTTCTCGTTTTCCCACCTTTTTTACAGGTATTTTTCTATCCCTTTCTATCACTATGATATATCTTAATGCTCCAATTGTATTTCCGCTTCAATTTCTATCATATTAAACAAGTAATAAACTAGAAACTCGTATTCTGAATTATATCCTGCCTGGACATCCAGACACAATGACACATCTCTCGAAACTTGTCGATTGAAACTTGAACATAGATTAGAATACCAAGTCAAACAGACAACTGAGTGGAAATAAAGTTCTGAAGTAGAAGTCAAGAGTCGAAACTCGTGTAACTCTGAGCAACAAAGAAATCTAGTTCGAGTTTTTTTTTGCCTTAATCGTTCATCTACTAGAAACCATCACACTCTCTTGTTACAGGCCTCCGAAGAGTAGACATTTGGAGAGGGCAACATGAGGTTGAAAATTTCATGGGAGCAGTCTCGAAACATTTTCGTCAGACCAACTAGACCCCAAGAATTCCGAATCTGTGTTCTGTTTTCGTCTTACCGTGGCTCTCGTTCGTGCTCGAAAAAATCGTTATCTCCAAGAACTCATCCAATTTCCCGCCAGCCCTTCGGATCTTCAGTCAGGAACATTTTGGGCTGAGAAAAATGCTCAAAAATCTCTGTTATGTAGCGAAGGCCCGCAAACCCTGTCCAACTACGACGGACCGCGCGGTGCAGCTGGAGAATCTGAAGAAGAGTTAAGGACATGACAGCCCCTCTGTCTGCAATTTCGAGAATATTAGTTTCGGAAAAAAAGCGATTTTGAAGGTTGACTATTCGCCGACAAGGTTTTGACGAAAGAAAAACCAATGGAAACAGTTAACTGTGAAAAATCTATTTTTTCAAAAATTTATTTTTTTTCTGAAAATTTACTTTTTTCGGAAAATCATCGAATTGTCTGGTTCTGATGATATTACAAATGAACATATTGGCTTATTTGATTTCATTAGATATGCTTCAAAAAAACATTTTTCGAAAAATAAAAAATTTGATCTTTTTAAAATTTTGATCTAGTGCGGGAAACTTTGTTTTTTTTTTGGATCAGTCCTTTTTTCACTTGTTTTTCTTCATTTTCACTTGTTTCTTGTCGTTTTTTTCCAGTGATCGTGGTTTTTTTCTGAAGTGAAAGTTTTACTGCAAAAGTTGAAAATATTAGGAAAAAATTTTTTGACCAAAAAAAGTATGTAGAATTTTTTTTTCAGCATTTTAACACCACTCATCGTCGAAACCGGGGAGGCGAAGCCTTACTAGCAAACGGTGCAAACGGAGGGATGAAACTTCGATAGAGCAAGTTTCGAACACAACTTCAACTTTTTCGGTGATTTGGGCCGTGAGAACGAAACCCCAACGCGGGAAAATGAAGTGAAATGGAATGGACCAGTGCAAACGGAGGGATGAAACTTCGATAGAGCAAGTTTCGAACACAACTTCAACTTTTTCTATGATTTGGGCCGTGAGAACGAAACCCCAACGCGGGAAAATGAAGTGAAATGGAATGGACCAGTGCAAACGGAGGGATGAAACTTCGATAGAGGAAGTTTCGAACACAACTTCAACCTTTTCGGTGATTTGGGCCGTGCGAACGAATCCCCAACGCGGGAAAATGAAGTGAAATGGAATGGACCTGTGCGAACGGAGGGATGGAGCTTCGATAGAGGAAGTCTACCGATCACCACCCATCAATTTTAATCGTCGATCGATAGATATCCTTAATTCTCTTCCTATTGCTCCGTTCTCTCTCCCCGTTTACTTCCTATCGGCACAAAAGTTTCTGATCCCAAAAAAAAAAGTTTTCACCGTTAGAAAATTCAGACTTGCTCGCTTTACTTCTATTCCCACCCCCATCAACACATCTCCTTTTATTGTCTTTTTTAGCTTTTCATTTTTCTCTTTCTTATTATTTTCTGACAACTACAATGCGCTCCTTTTGCTTTTCATCAAATAATCATCCCTCTTCAACCCCATCCTCATCAACTTTCATAATGTGTCTAGTTCTGCGGGTATTATTTACCTCTTCTCGTTTTCCCTTCATTTTTACAAATGTTTTCTTATTATCACTCTTTTATATCATATTGCTCCAATTGTATTTTCGCATGAATTTCTATCATATAAACCAAGTAATAAACTCGAAACTCGTATTCTGAATTATGTCCAGCCTGGGCATCCAGACACAATGACACATCTCTCGAAACTTGTCGATTGAAACCTGAATATAGATTAGAATACCAGTTCAAACAGACAACTGGGTGAGAGTATAGTTGTGAAGTAGAAGTCGGGAATCGAAACTAGTGTAGCTCTGAGCAACATAGAAATCTAGTTGGAGTTTTTTTTTTGCCATAATCGCTCATCTACTAGATAACATCACATTCTCATCTCGCAGGCATCCGATGAGTAGACATTTGAGGTCTCTCTCTCTCTCTTGTCAGACCAACTAAACCCCAAGGATTCTGAATCAGTGCTCAGTTTTCGTCTTGCATCAAAACTGGTGTAGCGGTTGTCTTTCTTCTGTGTGACAGTGTCTTTCATCAATCATCATTTATTCATCAACTTTTACTCTCAAAAATCAACAAAAAAAATGGTCGAGCGTCATAACGTCTCTTTTATAGCGACGCGTTATCAACGAGAGTCACAGAACAATACAGTCGAGGTTAGGCCGTTGACAAGGTCAAGGAAGAGGAGGAAACCCGGTCAGCGATTATTTCATAACGGTGGAGAGGGTAGAAATGAGAGAAATTGGTGTCGATTTGGGTGTTGCGGAAACTCGAACATTCGCTAAAGAGACTCGAACGGATAAGAAGGAAGGGGGAGACGAATTATGAGAATCAGTGTGAGAAATGGAAGAGTTCGGATGGGGGTCGGATTGGAAGGATAGAGTAGTAAAAGAAAGAGCGGGAAGGGAGAAAGGATTACTGTTGGGGATCAGAAAGCATAGGTTCGGTAGACGTACAAAAAGGAATAGGATTGGGATTACGTTTTACAGCAATATCATCTACAATGTAGATGGATTGACCGGCCTTACGGTTTTCCTCATAGCAGTACTGCCGAGACAGTTTGAGTTCTTTGAACTCCTCCGGATTGAGATCTCTTCGGATCCTGGGCTTGGTTGGGATGGAGTTGATTGTGGCATCGGAGTTCTTGTTTTTGTTGAAGCCAGATATGAAAGCGTCCCGGTCATGCCTCGAGTAGAATTGAACTATCAGCGGGCGCATGGGGGCAGTGCATGGCTGACGATGGCAGGCCAGAGGTTTCGGCAGGCTGTGCTTCTTGGAGAACGTTTGCAGGAGAGAGAGGTGCTTGGCGTCTTGCTGCGGGTCCTCCTTGTCATCAGCCAAACGCTCGATGACCGCTCTTCTGGAATTACACATCATAGCAATCTTGTCTTTCACACTCGGAGATTTGGATGGCTCGGGAGTAAATGAGTAAACAGAAGAAGCATTCACTTCGCCTCGTTTGTTGAAAAGATTGGCTGGGTGGAATCGTCGTTTGTTCGTCAGGCATTGTCTGAAAATAGGCCGCTAAAACTGAAAATGAAAAGTTACTCACTCGAACAACCTGCGGATGGGTTCTTCGTGACTATGATAGAGCATATATCCACTTCCAATCAACATGATATGCCTCTTCGCTCTGGTGACTGCGACATTGATAAGTCGGGCAATTTTCACGAACCCCATTGTTCCTGAAAAGATCTTTACTATTAACAAACGCAAATTTCTGTCTGTGTCGTGTCTCCCGCCCTAGCGAACTCCCCACTGGACCAAACTTTCCAAAATTTTCACAGGTTATCAGGAATGGGGCCTGAATGATGCCCGTCTTTTTCGATTTTCGATTTGACAAAAAATGAGCTCATACGGGCTCAAAAACCTATTTTTTTCTCCAGGGAAAGTTTTTCGCGCTATAGTTTTGCACCGGTAGATCAAATATTGTCCTCAGAGTGGCGCAGCCCTCTGGTTATCTAAAATAGTATCTCTTCAAGAAAAACTCACCTTCTGGGTTGTTTCTAACAAAACAGAAAATGACCACGTCATATTCTTGGCCTTGGACGCTGTCGACGGTTCCGATGTGTGTTTTCATACAATCGTAGTCCTTGCCTTTTCTGAGAAACTCCTCGTTCAGCTGTTGCAGTTTTACTTCAAGCAATTCAACCTGAAAAAATATCAGTTTCAATTGGACATATCGAGTTCGTGGAGTCTTGTAAAATACTAAACTACCGATTTATGCTTGTTATACGAAAACTCACCTGTCCCCTGTAAGGAGTAATGATGGCTACTGTGTTTGGATTTATCGACATATCGAGCAAGTTTCTGTAGTGCTTGATGGCCAACTGAGCTTCTCCTGAATTAGGTATATCAGAAAGGTTGGAAAAAGACAATTACTCACCTTCGTTGAAATAGGAAGTTTCTCTGTCGCACGTTTGCTCAAACATTGCGACTTGCTTTTTCTTATCGCCTTCCAATGACGTGTCAATGAACA
The DNA here is from genome assembly GCA_900536305.3 of Caenorhabditis sp. 40 LS-2015. NCBI lineage: Eukaryota > Metazoa > Nematoda > Chromadorea > Rhabditida > Rhabditidae > Caenorhabditis > Caenorhabditis tribulationis. Next base: position 15,195 of record LR543336.1, read on the forward strand.
CCTTAGGTTGGTAAAGGTGTTCGAATTTTTTCGGCTTTGGTTTCAAATCATTCCTGTAAAATCAAAAGGAATATTAAGAATTTGAACAAAGAAGAGAACACTTACATGAGCATGTTCTCCAAATTTGTGCTGTTGGTGAGTTTGCACTCATAAAAGCATCCATTTGACCAATCGGTGATCTCCTTGTGGCTGCGGTATTGTTCCTCGAGCATGATCCAACTGAAATGCTCCTTCTTGCTGAGGACACGCTCCATCACCGATTGGCTCAGACCGAACTGGCTGGCTCTGGAAAACATTGTTGTTTCAATTTCAACCAGAAAATCCGGTTTATATGAACTCTGATCTTTCAACCTGACATATCTATAATTGAGCTTCAGCATGTGTCGATAGTTTCTTGCGGAAACTTTCAGAAGTTGAGATATTTGCTCTGAAAGATGGCAAACGCCTTTTGAAGGACGGATGTGGGGAAATGTACCACTTTTCAAAGCAAATATTCCAGCTTCTAAGAGTTTCGGCGCATTCCGCTCAAAACTTCAGACTTCATTCGATTGATGGTCCAATTTTTCAAAAACTTCCAAAGTTACGGTACCCCTGGTAATTCTCCAACTTACTCTTCTGACAGCACTAGATCTGGAAGTTGTTTTGGATCACCGGCCATTACTATCTTCATCTTATAAACCGCTGGCCAGATTCGACTTTCCATCACTTGAGCTGCTCCATCTAAAAAATATAGTTTTAAGAAAACGACTCAGAAAGAGAGAAAGAGAGAGAAAGAGACTAACCGATGACACAATAGTTTGGGTCGAACGACTTGCTCTTCATGACAGTAGCACAAAATGACGACTCAATTGTTGCGAAGACGATACGAACGTGTTGCAAAACTTCCTGTGAGAGCCGGTTTTCCCGTTCTTCTCTCGTTTCCTCCTCAGTCATTTCTCCTCTCTCACGCAGCGGTTCCGCTTGAATCTGAAATCAAACAGAACAATTCAGGAATTTTGAATTATAATACTAACAGCATGAGTCCCGGCCTCTTTTGCTCCTTCCGTTTCGTTGAAAAGAGCGTGGTACGTTTCGATGTCCATGAGTGCTGAAAATATTTCCTCTTCTGAAAACACTTTTGAAAATTTAACGGAGCTTACAATATGGATGAAGATTTTTCAATTCCTTTTGTCGTCCATCACAGAGATTTTGAGTCATTTGTCTCAAAGTCTTCAGCGTTTCTTCGTTTGGTGCCAGTACAACTGCATGTTGCTTCATTTTCAGAACTCTGAAGAGCAAGATCGACAGAGTATGCGTCTTTCCGGTTCCTGGTGCTCCTTGAATGCAGACGAGTGGTCTCTGATCGTTCAATGCCATTTTGAGAGCAGCAAGTTGTGAATCGTTCAAATTGTGTTTGGGAATGTTCTTATCAGACAGGCTCTTGAGTTCTAGAGGATCTCTCATAATTGAATCGACCACATCCTGAAGTCTGAGAGGTTCAGGATTTGAAGTCTCTCCAAGAGTCAGACGGTTGATTTCATTTTCGATCTGTTCTCCTTCTCTGAAATTACATTAAGATAACTTTGCAAGTGTAAGATGGCTTCTTGCGGGTGTTCTCAGAAATTGCAATATCTGCTCAGAAAAATGGCGAACAACTATTGAAGGACGGATGTGGAGAAATGTACCAGTTTTCTAAGCAAATATTCCAGCTTTCCGGAGTCTGGGCGCACTCCGTTCGAAAGTTCAGTGTTCATTTGATTTATGGCCCAATTTGTTAGAAAATTCTAGAGATACGGTACCCCTGGTAGTTCTCCAACTTACTTTTCTGACAGCATTTGACTTTCCATCGCTTGCGTTGCCTTTTGCTGCAAGATTAATAAATATCGGCTGAGTTGTAGTTGAGTTACAAAGCGGTTAACACAAACGAACATTCAGAAGATTTCAAAATGACAGAGAAATCTAGAAGAAGCAAGATTTTTAACATGCTAGTGCTATGGGCTCACGATTCCGTTTCGCGCCGTTTGCCTTTTAAAAGCGGCTCGACCGGGTTTGTCATTAACTTCTCTTGTATAGAAAGATCAGATTGATGTCGAAAAAAAACACAACGTAAGATTGGACAAACTTCACAATGTGTAAGCATCGGGACGTAATTTCAGTGAAAAACATCTATGTCCACATTGCTCATGCTAACTCGTTCAAAAAAGCAAGGGTATATTAATAATAGCGGAAAGAGAAGGATGGCGATAAATGTTCAGTCTGATGAAGGACAAATATCAGTTCCTCTCGGCGCTTTGACAACAGAGGTCGGCAACAGAGAAATTACGAATACGGGAAAGAGGGAGACAGAAGAAGGGGGTAGGTGATGTGGAAGGGGGAACTGGACACGTGTGTCAACCAAAGCGACGACCGCCGCTATAGTTTTTTCTATCTACAAAATGTGACGATGAAAAAAAAAAGACAGAAAAAGAAATCAAAAAAAGTTTCAAAATGGCCAGGTCGAACCACAGAGTCACCATTCCCAGTCTCCTCTCTTCCCATCTACAACACGCTGCCATTGAAGTCTATAGCGCCGGAGGTCATAGACGACGAGATTGAAGGGCGTTCGAGGTGATAGAAATGCGCTCAAAATTTACCGAGACTTTCATACAAGTTTTTGAGCTTCAAGACTCCAACGGGCAAATAATGTGTTTTTTTTCAATGCTTCCGCCGTATGCAAAACTACCGGTGTGCTAATGTTTCAAAAATTCTCAAAGTATATCTAAACAAAACCTGCTAGTCAAAGATTTTATGGACTTTAAGAATCATGTTGTTTTCGACATGATTCTTAAAGTCCATAAAATCTATTGAAGCGACTACGAAATAGAAAAATAAAGACAGCGAGGGAGGAAAGACTGTTGGGGAGGCGGTGTTGTGCCTAACACAAACATTTATCTTTGGCCGGCTGTGAGAAAGAGTGTTGGAGGGGTAGGCTGGTTTCTCACTCTTCTATGAGCCTCTCGTTTCTGTGTACTCTCTTGTCTTATGTTCGATTCAGGAGAAGAGAGAGGTCGCACGACCCCGGTCTTTTCTCTCTCACTGTCTCTCTTTTTCTTTCACTTGCACCCTTCTTCACTATTTCTTCCCCTCTACCCACCGACTGGCACTGGCCTCACGGTGACGAAACAACATGTGGTGTTGAAGAGACGGAGCGTATTGAACGTATAAGACTGTCGTGGAGGCTAGGGTTGTTGTGGTTGGGGCCTCTCTTTATCTTCCCTCTCAAAGCTAATAGAAGACGAGAGAGTGCGCGGAAATGAGAGATTTATAGAGGAGCAAAGAGGCCAGCCCATTCCATCTCATTCTCTCTCATTCTTCGTAACCGGCACACTCACCATCGGCCGTTTATTTCATGGCGTTCTATTCTGCATAGTTCGCCTTCCTTTCAAAGACCCCAAAATGTTTAATGGGGTCAAAAGTTCTGTTTTATGTATTTTTCTGAATACTCGAAATTATCTATTGGTAAGTTGTTTTTAGGCTAATCTGATTATATAATACCAGAGGGCTGCGCCCCTCTGGGGCCCTTCGGGCAGGCCTAAAACATTTGATCTACCAGTGCAAAACTATCGCGCGAAAAACTCCCTGGAGCAAAAAAAGAGGTTTTTGAGCCCGCATGAGCTCACTTTTTGTCAAATCAAAAATCTAAATAGACGGGCATCATTAAGACCCCAAATCTGATGTCCTGTGAAAAATTCAGAAAATTTGGTCCAGGGGGAACCGCGCTAGAGTCAGCGAACGGGTAACAGACACACACACAGAATTTTGCGTTTGTTAATAGTAAAGATCTGAAGTTCTGATATTCGGATGATCTGAGAATCTGAGAGGAGGACATTGGTAGAATGTCGAAGCCTGCGGGGTCACTTTTTTAGCTAAATTTTCCGAAAAAAAAAGTTTTTTTTTGAGTTTTTTTTCCGAAGCTTTTAAGTTCTCCGATTCTAAGGTTCTAAGATTCTGAGGTATTGAAGAGCCTAAGATTCTGAAATTTCGAGATTCTGAAATTTTGAAGATTCGAAAAATTTTTATTACCTTGGATAGGGTGTATCGCGAAGATTCCAACCGTTTGAATCTGTTTGTATAATAATTTCCTCTTTGAGACTAGAAGTACATAAGAAAATCTCATATTGGGAGCCAACACGCAGCAGCGACCCGAGAGTCCCTTCTCTTCTTTTTCCACCCGAAGAGGCATGGTTTGTAGCGCACCCCAACAGTCTCCTCTTTTGTGTTTCTGCCCTCTTCCATTCACTCTCTTTTTCTCTCTATTGACTTGGAGAGTGCCGGCAGGCAACTGCCACATAAGCGGCCGATTCTCTTTCTCTGCGCTTATCTTTTCAACAAACTATTTCTTTATTTCTCTTACTTTTAGTTATTCTTGATTTTCTGTGAACTTTTGATGGTGAGTACTCTTTTCATTAAATTAGGTTTTCGAATTTTGGAAAACTACTAAAAATTATTGAACTGAAAGTTTCAACTAGAGAATGGCTTTTTCGTCTGCAATTCTGGTATTTTGCGATTCTGAGCATCTGAAAATTTTTCAACTCTGAAAATCTGATGCTTTTGAAAAACGTGAGATGCCGAGATTCTGATATTCTGCTATTCTGAGGTTCTGAGATTTTGAGATTCCGAGATTCTGAAATTCTGAAATTTTGAGATTCTGAGGATTTCGAGATAATGTTATGAGTACTACAAATAGAAGAAACATGTTTTCTTTCATTATCGCCGGCAATCTTGGTCACAATAGTCTAGAAGAGTAACAAAGACCGCTGATTTATCACAAGAGCTGTTTTACAAATTCACTGACATGTTAACCTGATATGTTCAAACTTTCCAGAGATACTGTGTTAAGACAGAATATAGTGGGTAACTTTTACCGACTTTCACTTTAGTTTCAATTCAAAACTATAGCTTTTAAGCTGAAGTTAGTTTGGTTGCTGGCGCCTTTTGAAAATCTTATAGAGGCGGAAGTGCTCCTTCGGAACTTTCAACACGAAACCTGTATCTGACACTGATACTAACTCTTACTTTTTTTTCAGTTCATCCACCCACGCTTTGGTAGCATCTCAACCGAATCCCCACCAATCGACGATTGAAGTCGACACTCGAGAAGTGGCCTTCCACCAAGCCGTCATTGGTGGGAATGTTGTGAGGAATGAGCAGAGGGTTCGGGAAGTTCGTCCCACTCAGCGAATCATTCCGAGAAGTTTCGATGAGGCCGTGGAGATTTGGAGAGAGAGGTTCTCGGAGAGAGTTCTCTCAGAATGCGGTGAGTTTTTATACTATTCCAAGTGTTATTTTAGCCCAAGATTTTCAGACCTCTCGAAGTACCTCTTCGACTCACGGACCTGAACCGACAGACGCGGAAAGTGAGAACGAATTGCGTCAATTAGTTCCACTTTTACCGGACCTAAATGCCTAAGAAGGATGGACGTAAGTGAACTGTACGTTTCAACGCTGATTCAAGACTTTCACTTTAGACGCCAGCTGGGACCAGTTGTCCGATGATGGGAGAGGGGACTGGAAGACGAAATGGGAAACAATGCGGAGTCGTCAGAAAGCGGAATGGGATGCCGGATTGATCGAGTTCAAGCAGAGTGAGGCGGGCAAGAGAGAGGGTAAAAAGGAATAGTTTAGTCGGGATTCTTATGTATGTTTGTAGGGTGTGATCTCATGTAAGTACCGGTCAATTTTGAGCCAGTAGGAAGTTTTCTGCATTGCTAGGATTCTTTAGTTTTAATTCTAGTTCTAGTTTCTATTATGTTGTGCTTCTCAATTATGGTTTTGACACAGGTCTATTGTTTTCTTTTCTCTTTTTATGATACTCTTCTATTATCTATTGCGAGTCTCGTTTGTACGAAAATAGGTTATTTTTGGTTTTTCATTGTAGTTTTCAGTGTTTTTCCGACATATGAAATTTTTTCAATAAAATTTTGTTTTGATTGTTCGAGTTTTTGATTTTTATGGTTCTGAGTTCCCCTAAACTTAAGTGTGATTTGGTAGATTTGCATTGTTCACTTCTTCATTTATATTTGTGCGAAAAATGAAACTGATTCTTCTTGAAAACACTGCTTGGTTTTTGGTTTCTAAAAACGATCTACTCGTTCGAGATGCTTTCAAGTTTCAGAGTTCCAGAGTACAAGTTTTCCCTGCAACTACATCGACCAAAAAATTGTTTCAGTGGTGAGTTTCAGCTTGAAACGGTCAACGTCGATCAGTTCGAAGGATAATTTGGAATCCTGTGTTCTATAATAAAAGGGTGGAGTAGACAAGAGAAAACCAACAAGATTGTCAAGACTAATCTATTGGTTTTTCTCATCTGGACCTCCTTCTAGAGCAGCGTTCATCTGCACTCGAACGCTCCGAGTTTCTGAATGAATGAATGCGTTCGAAGTCGTATTTGGATACAGGGATGCCCGCCGTGTGGCAGTTTGCGGCGTTGGAATCCTCGCAAATTTGCTGCAACGATTTTGCAGCCGCCAAACGCCATACGGTGAGCATCCCAGCACACGATAATCCAGCTCCTACAATCCAATACTCATCAGTAAAATCGTTGCAACCTCGAACGAGCATTGCTTCACGCGCCTTGGGCGTGCGAGGATTCTAGCTGTCAAAATCCTCGCACTTTTGAGTGGCAGCGCCCGCCACACGCGGACATCCCTGTTTGGATATCTGCGAAAATGGTTAGGGCGGGGCGTCCGGTGCTGTGCGCTCAAGATCCCTAATCTCTCTTCCTTCTATACACTATCTCGTCTTGTTTGTCAAGACTCTCTTTGTCACTACCTTCCCAGAGATATTGTTCCTCTCTCGTCTTCTATCACCGAATCGCATGATGCTGTCATTCTTATAAGGGTGCTTGCTAATGGCGCTTGAGAGGATTTTAGTAATGGGAGACAGCAGCTGAAAAGAAACTGAAGAGAGGTGTGAACGGGAAATCACAGCTTAGTCTGTGATGAGTGCAATTGAGAAGAAGAATTGACATTGATCACACTATAATTATCTGCTTGAATTTTCAATAATGAGTACTTTTTCAGGAAAATACACAGTTGCTTTTCAAAAACCAACTATAGATCAGTGGGCCGAAAATGTGAACGTGAGAATCGTTCTTTTGCTGGGAATTAGGAGATTTCGAGATTTCGAACTTCAGTTTCTGGAGATTCTGAGATTCTGAGTTTCTGGAGATTCTGAGATTCTGAGTTTCTGGAGATTCTGAGATTCTGAGTTTCTGGAGATTCTGAGATTCAGAGGGATCTTAGATTTTGAGGAACACGAAGATGGTCAATGTGCATGAGTTCGTTTCCAAACTTGAGCAGGGCTACGATAATCTTTACGGTCCGAAAAGTTTTCAAATTGTCAGGAGGACAGAAATAACGAAATGCTATTTTCAGAGTTCTGATTCGGAATCCAGATGTCTTGATTTTGGATAAGGCCATTTTCGCCCTGGATGGTGAACCCAAGCATCTGGTCCAGAAATCTCCCACCAACGAGGATATCACCGACTGAACTGTGATTTCCAGTTCACACATTTGCAATTACTTCTCGACAGTTCTTTACCTATTAGAACAATTCTCTCACGTACGACTAACACCCTCATAAGTGTGACAGTAGAATAATCGGACAACAGAAGGGGCGAGAGAGGAACATTGCTTCTGGGGTGATCGTAATAGAGAAAGTGTATCGAAGGGAGAGAGATTAGGGATCTTGAGCGCACAGCATCGGACGCCCCGCCCTAACCATCTTTTCGCGGACTCCCTAGTAAGACCTCGAATCGATCTATTCATTCAGAAACTCGGAGCGTTTGAGTGCAGATAAATGTTACTCTAGAAGGATGTCTAGATGAGAAAAAACCAATAATTTAGCCTTGGTAATTTTATTAGTTTTTTCTCTACTCCACCCTTTCAGAGTAGTGACCTCTGTATGATACGCTCCGAGGTCTTTTCCACTTGGCTATACTCTGTATTCATGGCCTCCCTTACCCTTGATTTTTTTCGAAACTCACCCCCCCCCCCTTGACTGTTAACTGTTTACAACGGTCTCCCTGCTTTCTTATTTTTCTAAATTTACGTCATTTACCTGTCTGCCTAATATTTGTTCGTTTTCTAAGTAAAAAGGTGAGTTAAAATATGAAAGTTATAACAACTTTTCAACACGCTTTTCCCATTCGCTGGTAAAACAATGTTTCAGTTGTGTATCTTGACTGCATCATTAAACACGCCTTCAGCACCAGCTGCACTGGAAGAAATCAGCTCGTTCTTCTACCAGTCACTGTGAAGGATGTGCAGAATGAAGACGAGCTGATGCTTCCGTTTGACGAGGAGGATTTTGAGGGATCCAGCGAGACTTGACTCTGTGCCGTACACTCTTGCCATCCATCGAGGTGCCGTGGAACACGCGCAGAAGTGGTGACGCTGGATGAAGAGCCGTTGATCGAGGAGCAACAATAACACGACCAGGTACGTGATGGGGCTCAGAACTGTAGTAGCATCTTATCTTGGTTCCTCTCACAGATATCAAAAGGTGGTCCACTAACAAAATGCTTATCACATCATGTGCATTCGTTTGTTAGTTGACCACTTTTCGATATTTCTCACAGAGAACGAGATAGTTCTAGTGAAGGCGTAAGCTCCTAAAACAGATGTTACCGTACTTAGTTTGTACTGAACATTTCCGATTCCCTGTTTTCCCAAGTTTCCAATGATTCAGTTTCAGAACGCACCCTCTACCAGTAATTTGTCTCACAGAGAAGAGGATTATGACATTCAGATCATGGAACTTCCAGACCAGGTAAGTCTCATAACTTGGTGTTATGGGGGTATAAAAACCCCCTCTATTCACTGATAAGGGACACTTCTTTCATGTACTAATAAACTCTATACACACAGTATTCGGGTCATGTACATATCATAAAATATCCCCTAGCTCAGACTTCACGAGCCTCGGGGTATAACATGGAGGTCCCACCATCGAACTTTACTATACTGTTGTTTTTTCACAATTATTCATAATCATATCTATCACTTTTCTGAATATTTTCGTCATATTTACTCTCGTCACACTATATTCAAGTCAATGGATAGACACGGACAACAAATGGAACATCTGTCGAAGCTGATTGGTCGGAACGACGAAAAGATGAAGTCGTCTTCACGTCTGTGCCGTAAAGCGGAAAGCAACCAGGAATCCTGCAAAAGTCGATTCACCGCGCACCCCATCTGCCGAGCCGAGGAACTGCAGCCTCAAACAATCGGAAACCCCAGTGGGTCGGATTTGCTCCAACAGTTACATCAGGTGATGCTCTTATCGTCCTTTCTCTATCCCCTATACAGTAGCGTACTTTGTGCCTTATCTAGGAATTTTTCTGACTCGCGTAAACATCATGGAGAATATCATCATTTACGTCAATCAGTCGTAAACTGATTGACGGCAACGCTAGTTTACGACCCCCCTACCGTGGCAGAAGCCGGAATTATGGCACATTAGTAAACATGTTGACTACACTCACCCTCAGTTGTAAATTCCTTTTCTTATCAGAGTAGCATATAGGCCGGGACCAAGAGCTGATAAGGACATTCACTTTTCTTTACCCTTCAGCCGACTTGCCACATTCTGTCGTTAGTCCCCTTCCCTGGCATTCTATAATATTTTGCTAATCTAGGAAATCTACATCTGTAGTGAGTTTTATCCAAATTCATATGTATCAATAAGTTAGCATTCAGCACTTTATCCTTAGTTAACAATCACTTAACTTCTTTTCAGATTCTTGTAATCTTTCTTAGTCTCTCTTTATTTTTTTTTAGCCTTTCTCGCTTTCTTTCTCTTTCTTCCACTACCCCACAAGCTCATCTATCTAGCCAGTCTACTTTAGTCTTACATCTAACCCTTCTGCCCTATCATCTCATTCCTTTTCTGTTCATTTTCTGTTTCTTCACTCTCTGACTTCTCATCCGTATCGCAACGGTTCGTCAAGCTCACATTCACTTCCACTCTGCCTCCCAAATGTTCATGGGATACAAGCTCCACCCTCCCACTCCTTACCACAGTCCAGTGGTGTCCTCGCTGTTCTCAGAAACACCCAATTCCTTTGGTGTTTCAGGTCAAACTGCTAACCCGTCAACAGCTGAGGCGACAGATGGAAGACCGTCTAGCACTTCTGGAACTCGACGGCCGAAGATCTGCAAAATGGCCAGTGTTCGACCCGCAGAAGGAGTCATTCCAAAGTTTCGTTCGTGGAGTGAATGAGTACGCCAACGCGAATGCAAGAACCGAAGCCGACGCCAGACGCCAACTGCCATTAATGCTGAAGGACGAATGGCGTGCCGCGTACAGGACCGTCGTTCGGGACAACGACAGTTGGAGACAAGCTGTGGACCGTCTTCGTGACCATGTCTTAACCCCCGCCAAACAGGCTGGATCCCAATCGACACTGCTGACGATCCAACAAGGTGGTTTAACCGTCAATGAGTTTGCCAAGAAGATCGAAGAAATCTCGAACCACGCATACCCAACAAGCGAAGAAGCCCGGAATGCTGTACGGCTGAGCACGTTCCTCCGAGGATTGAATGCCAAACTGAGGAGTGAAATCAGAAAACAAACGCCCACGGATTTTCCAGACGCCATCGAGAAAGCCAGGAATCTGGAAAATATTCTGAGTCTGGAAGAGGTGGAGACCTCGAGCATCGTGGCTGCGGTCAATCTCCTAACAGAACACCTTCAACAACTCAACCCCAACAACGGAGAATCGAATGGAAACAAGGAACGTCAATACAACCGGAATCGCCGTGGAAGACGCCAAGACCAACGCTACAATTCAACGAAGAACCAAGATGATCAAAGACGCCACAGCCCAGGGAGACGCCGGGAAGACTACGACCGCAGAAGGAACCACAACAACAACGATAGCCAAGACGCTCGACAATTCCGAAGCCCTTCACGAGGTCCAGGGAACCGCCAGAACAACTCGAGAAACAACGGAAGGTATTCTACCAATTTCTTGTTTGCCGCTGTCGCTTTCTGTGCCATCGGATCAGCTATGGGGACGGAATTCTTTGATTGCTCTCGCCAAGTTGGCGGAATCTTCATGTCAATGCCGAATCCACCCAACTGCTCGATCACATCGAAGGAAGTCATCGAAACCAAAGAAGTCGACCTTTTTCTCTGGTTGGATCAGGAATCGTCAACTCACGCCTGGAGATGCACCAAGGAATTCTACCGAAGATGTACATCAAGTATGTTTTTCCTTTCGTCATATAACCAGTCGATTGAACGGATCGAAGCCGTTTCGCCCGAAGATTGCCAGCAGATGAAGGATTATCACCAATTGGGAGATCGGAAGCTAACTGCCGTCGATGAAGTAACTTTTGCATCAGATTTGGAAGAAGAACATTGGCCGAGCCGTTCGTTCGCATCGGATTTATGTCACGAGTCACCACGACTGGTCATGCAGAAAGGATCCATCTCAACATTCGAAGGAACCATCATCACCTCGCTGATCCTCAACGTCGATTTCTGCAAATTCGAGGAAGGAATATGCTCGAATGATGGCGCTACAGTGATATGGACACCTCCGAAGCAGGAAGCATGCGTTCAAACTCATGTTGGAACATTCACCGCTCAGTTCACGGACAACATGGTCTTGATACCCAGCAACCAGGCCGCATTCCACCTACAGTCGGAAGTTCCGGAGAAGATCCAGAAATGTTTCACGAACACCATCCACATGACGACTTCCAAAGTGGTGATAGTCATCAAGGAGCCCACTCGAAGGAAAAGAAACAGCCCCACCGCTTATGATCTGCTGGACGAGTTTCTACAACAAAGGAAGCACAATCCAAACCTTCACCTACGCCAAGCAACGAGGATCCGGAGCTTTCTACCATCAATGCTCAATTTATGGAACATCACGGAATATCTCGTCGAAAAGCAAATGCGACAACACCCCATGAAGGATATTAGTCTGGCCATTCTCTTCACTCTCGTGGAAGCGGAAACGGAGGACGCGAAGCTCAAAGGAAAGGCTTTCTCACAAACAGTGTACCCGGATGTTTCGATAGACTACAGCCCTGTCGAAGCGGAATCGTGGATCAGTCTCGCCAAAATCCTTCTGAGGGAAATCTCCAGTCCAGTCACCATGTTGCCCACGACCAAACCGCGGGAACTGGAGCCAGTGAGAAGCTATGTCGGATCGTCATCTCACGCGAATTACCTGCAAGCAAGCTACGATCGGAAAGAAGATGAGCGAAGAAATTTGACAGCGGCATCGGTCAACTCCAGAATTCAATTCAATCATCAGAAGATCCAATCGGACATCCGCAGAAACTTTGAGGAGCTATCTAGGACTCTATGCAAAGTACAAGCACGCCAAGCAGCGATATGGAAAGCCCTGACCCAAATCGAACCAACCATCGGTATGCGAGCGATATTGCAAAGGAACGACATCTTCGCCAGCTACGTTGGACCACAAGTCTTGTTCGTCACTCAATGCACCCCTGTCAAAGCAAAGGAAGTCATCCAGAGCCGCCGAATTGGAGAGGCCTGCTTTCTACAGACGCCAATCATCACCTCCAAGAACAAGACAATGTTCATCATCACCGGAACCAGCGATGTCACCAGTTCGTCGAAAAGAATTCCATGCGAAGAAGTGACGTCCTCAATTTTCGAGAGTGAAAATGGTACATTCACGAGAGATGGAAAGATTCAAGACGTGCAAAGAACGAATGTGCTGCTCCAGTCAAACATCTCGCTCACATCAATCAACTTCCTGGCTGGAGACATCTTTGAAACATCAATGCAGAGTGCGTTCCCCATGGCGCTAGCCGTCTCGTTTGGCGAAAGTCTACAGTCGATGCAGATGCAGAAGAAATCTTTCCTCAAACCGACCACTTTGGAGAAGTATGTCAATGAGAAGAAGAAGTCACTACAGGAGCTGGCACGACTTGGAGGATACGCTTGGGACACTGCCACCGATACAATCGTCGACACCATTGAGGAGGTAAAAGGATTCTACAAGGAATACGCCATCTTCGTTGGAGCAACCTTCTGTGTCCTGGCGTTCGCAGCCGGAATCGGGTACTTGTGCATCGTGCTCTACTGTCGTGATCCCCTCGGAATCTTCAACGTGGAAATGGAGGAAATAGTCAACAATGTGGAGAAGGAAACAGAAGACGAAACCGATGTTCCGGAACGATACCAAGAAGCTGTCAAACCATTCCTGGCCAAGTATCCCCCACTGATGACCTACGTTCCAATTCTGATGTCATTGGTGAATGCCGTTCAATCAACACATCTCCCATTCGTGCCGATCACGATTCAAGACAGGATCACAGTTGGTTTGTGGGATAGTGGTTCGTCGGTCACCTACCTCCGTCTTTCAACACTGGATTACCTCAACGCCCGAGGATACACTCGTGCAAAGAAGACCGCCACTGCTGCAAACGGATCGAGTTTCACATTCCTGGGATACTGTATTCTCCCCGTGAGAATAGGAAACACTACTCTGGAGACGAAGTTCCTCATTTCGGATGACCACAACTGCCCAGCCGCTGTTCTACTTGGATACGACTTCATGTCTCAACTCGAGGAGAAAGGAATTCCAACCACGCTGTTACCAGGTCAGAAGAAGATGATTGTCGGATCAGCTACTGTCCCACTGCTGAAACAAGGAGATCGAACGTATCGCCACACGGACCGAAAAGTTGAAGTCATCGCCACTAACAACATCCATCTCGGTCCCGGAAAAACCAAGTCTCTACGAATTATTTTCAACACAAGGGAGCCTGTGCACCTGCAACCACCACCATCCAGCCACTTGCAATTTCAAGAATGCTTGATCGATCCATGGTTGGAAGGAGCTGCTGAACTCAAAATCACCAACACGGGAGCACAAGTCTGCCAAATTTCCGGAGGAGAAGTGTTGGGACGTGCAAGGATCATCAAATCCCCAATGGACCAGCCCAAAAGCTGTCATGCCGAGAAGGAAATCGATTCACCAGAAGCTGACTGGACAGAAAGACTGCCACAATCACCGACAACATCCGAAGGATTCCTCCAGGAACTCAACATGGATAACACCGTATTCTCGCCGAGCAACCAGCCGAAGCTGCGTCACATCATCATCAGATACAAGGATGCGTTCTTCAATGAGGACAAAAAGATGGGATTATTCAAAGGCCCAATCCAGCACGAAATCGTTCTCCTCAAATCTCTTCCGAACTCAAGAAGGATAAGAATCCCGTATGGGAAAAGGGAGGAAATCAATCGCCAAGTGGAGAAGTTCTTGAAGGATGGAATCGTCGAGCCCAGTCACTCAACATTCACCAGCCCGGTCATTCTCGTAAAAAAGAAAGACGCCACACTTCGCTTCACAGTGGACTTCAGAACACTCAACGATTGCACCAGAAAGGAGAATTACGTCATCCCGTGTGTCAGCGAAATATTGGACTTGGCGTCGGGATCCTTCATCTACTCGGCAATGGATTTCATCAGTGGATTCTTCCAAATCAAACTCAAGAAAGAACATCGTCACTTGACTGCTTTCGAGACGGACCGTGGTACTTTTCAATTCAGAACAATGCCCATGGGTGTCTCAGGAGCGCCACACACATTCCAAGGGGTGGCGAGATACCTACAATCCATGACGANTTCTTCTGTCATATACTAATAAACTCTTACACACAGTATTCGGGTCATGAGCATATTATAAAATATACCCCGAGCTCAGACTTCACGAGCCTCGGGGTATAACAATTTTTTGTGACTGATTTCGGGTGCAGTGAGAGAAAGAGAGAAGAATTTTGAAGATGATTAGAAGTGATTGGGGGATGGGAGAAGGTGTGGAGACCACATGGGCCATAGGGACTTTTTGACATTATGGGATCAAGTAGAACGTTTTCATGGGAACCGATTGTCTAAGGATTCTTTGAATGAGACTTTGCAGTTCCATGAAACAGGAAAACTTGACAAAAAAGATGTGAAGGATGACGAACTTTGAGAAAGCAAAAAGTGGTTTTCAATGTACCGATTTTTCTGAAAATTGGCGAATATATTGAGCAACTCTAGATCTTCATTTTTGTAGTTGACAACTTCTTTGTACGACCAAAATAAAGTGAGTTATGTCGCGCTAAAGGTAATGGGTCAAAATTTTTAGAGAAATGAACCGTTCTTTGAGAACTTTATTCTAGTTTTTGGGAGAAAAACTGTCAACTACAAAAATTGAAATCGAAGGTTCCTTAATACAATCCCATATTTTTAGAACAATAGGATACTTAAAACATAATTTTTCTACTGAAAAATTAGTCTCTGTCTCTATTGTCGGTGCGCAGTCTTATTGTTAACAGGAATCTTGCATTTTTCTTTTTTTTGCAATTTGTGTCGTCAATCGGCATAGTGTACAAAACAAGTAAAGAATTATAATTTCCCGTGAAAAAAGAAAGTCATTTGAGCTTTACTTCGGTAGAGCGAATTCGCCCTGTTGAAAATATAACTATTAGATGGAATCACATTTTCAGATAATCTTGTTACTTTTATAATATGATACAGCATATGCAAACGACATGCATGAAACTTGGGAGTTTTCCTAGATTTCTCGAAACCGAAAAAAAAATAACTTTTTCCAACTGAAAACCAAATTCATGTCTTTTGAAACAGTAATCTCCAGAATAGGATCACAGTCCAAGTCTTCGATTTCGAGTTCCTCTTGAATGCTCCCAAAGTTCTCTGTTTCACCATAATTATGGGACAACCACCATTCTCAAGTCAGTGATATTCTACCGCGCCTACCGTCTGTACAATAAAACATCGGTGCGCCGCAGGCTGCATAACGACACGCCCCTTTGCAATGCATTTGTTTTGAACTTTTACCACAAGTTTCATAATGGGGCATGTAGTTTGAATACATCCTAATCTGCAACGCGCTGACGTTTTTTTGAACAGACAGTAAATTTGAAAAAAAAACTTGATTTCCCCCGTGAACATTTCGTTCACCTCTTGAACTCGTCAATTTTCCCAACTCATCTTTTGAATTTCCCGCCAAACAACGAAACTATTCTCGAGAAAATCCGCTCCCGTTCTTCAAAATGCTATTGCGTCGTTCGCTGTTCGTGCTCGACATCGTTGTCCTTCTCGCCGTCGTCGTCTTTTTGGTGCTTTTACCGGCGGAGAGGTATGAGAGAGTGTAGAGAAAAGACATAGGAATGCATGATTTGCTACTCATCATGGGGTTTCGAAACCAAAAATCTTAAAGCGAAAATTTGAAACAGTAATTTTCGGTGGAAAATCCCTTCGAAGTGGTCGAAGAAAATCAAAATTCGGAAAAGGAAATTTTGAAACAGTAATTTTCGGTAGAAAACCCCGTTGAAGTTGGAGTATTTAGATTTAGTTAAAAGTATACCAGGTCTTAAAACAACTACAGTAATCGGATTCTTCATGATAACATTTTCAGGAATTACGGTATGCGCCTTTAAACAACTTTATTCCAGATGCCTAACCTTCGAAGCCAATGAAAAATCCTCTCCAGACTCCTCCAACAAATGCCACCTCCACCCCGTCCATCATCCAGACTTCACCTCCTTCACACAGAACAAAGGGCAGAATCGCAGACATTACTTCCAGCATTTCGTTACCGTCTGTCATCGTCTTCAATGGAGACACCTCTCGTTTTGGGATAATATGTGTGAGTTTCTCTGCTCAAGTTTATCATCATTCGAAATGATGGAGATCTGTAAAGAAACGAGATCTCTATCTCAATTTTGAACGAAGATACAGCCATTTTAAGTTCTCACTCGAGAGAGTGTGCTGGAGGGAGAGAGTGCAGACGCTCTAACCGTCTGCGTCTCTCACTTCCCCACGCTGTCTCGCAGAAACTTAGTGCAATCATATCTCGGCTTCCAGAAGACCTACAGCGCTGATTTCAGGCTCAAAATTCGTGGAATTTTTCGTAAATTTTCAGTTTGCAGATATCATCTTGCTCCCAGCCATCACTTGTCTCCTCCTGATCGGCTACACGGTTTTAGAGATTTGCGAATTTTCCACCTTCTCGGGAACAGTGAGAATTTGAAATCAATTTTTTTTGATTATGAAGATAACATTTTCAGGTCCAAACGACCGGACTCATTCTCGTCTCGGTGTTCACAACGATTTATACGGTTGCAGGTGCGATTTTTCTGGATTCTTATTTCCAACTTTTTAAAAAACAATTTCAAAAGATTTTGAATTTTGGCTGAAACGGAAATTTTCAGAACCACTTTCTTTTACAGTAATCACCCGTGAGAAGATGCGTATCCAAGAGGACTGGCCGCTTCGCGATCATGCTCATCTTCTCGGAGCACGAGTCGGAGGGATTACTGTAGATGTGCCTGCCACGTGGCAGTACAGCATCGCCATGTGTTTGCTCTCGGCGTTGTTCAAGGTCGGACGGATTCTGATTCAACATTTCATTGGTGATGTGAGTTTGAAATTTCCTAAATTTTTCAAGTTTTTCAGCTCTTTGAACCAACTGAAATTGTCACTTTCTCATTATCTCCAAATTTTTACACTTTCAATTCTTCAAAAAATCCCGTTTTCCTCCCACTCCTCCCTCTCCCCACCCTGCCGACACCCTCACTATTGTATATGCCCTCCGCCGCCACCCTCTTCAAGCGGGGGTATAGCTCAGTGGTAGAGCGCTCCCTTAGCATGGGAGAGGGCTGGGGTTCAATTCCCCATACCTCCAGAAATCTTTTTTCTCTCTTTTATTTTCTTTTTTTTCAGAAGAAAATCTTCATGGACGATGACAGCCAACGTGACAGCAAATCCAAGGTTGTTCATAACGACAATTTTGGGAATTTCGAGAGCACGGAAGTGGCTGGAACTACTCGAATGTTGAATGAGTCGAGATACTCGAGAATTGAGACGGATTGAGCATAAAGAGAACTAATTAATTTGACTGCTTTTGGAAATGAATTCTGATAATAAAAACTGCATTTATTCCACAAGAAATTCGAGAGAATCAATAGAATCGGTGTCCTCCTCTTCCTCCACGTCCTCCTGGTCCGCCTTTTGGTCCACCGTGTGGTCCTCCCTCATGTCTTCCTCCGTTAGGCTCCGCCCCCAATTCAGCACGAATGAACTTGACGGCGGCCACTTCGACGGGGTACTGTTTGCGGAGGGCGGCAACGGCGTCTTCCTGAGCCCTACGGGTCTGATTCTTGTTGGTGTAGATGGCGGCAAGTTGAGGGACGACGGTTTCGAGATTGGCGATCACTTGGGTCTGGTTGGTCTTGATTGCAGCGAGTTTGGCGACGCGGTTGGTTTCGAATTCGGTGTAGGCGGCCTGAAAGAGAGGGAAATTTGAAGAAAAATGAACCAAAGATCGTGGAAATTGGTTGGGAATGAGCAGAGTTACGAGGGTTAGAAGGCGAGGGAACAAGAGAGTGTGTGGGAAGGGGAGAGAGTGCAGACGCTCTGACAGTCTGCGTCTCTCACTTCTCCATACTCTTTGCGCCTAAAAACCTTGGAGAGCCATATCTCAGCTCCCAGAAGACCTAGAACGCTGATTTTGGGCTCGAATTTTGTGAAATGTTTTGAGGAATTTCATGATGTATTTGCAGAGGATCAAAAAGTTGTCAACGGCAAAACTTAGAAGATTTTAAGGCGGACCTACCGAGACATTGTACTTCACGGCTAGAGCCGCTTTGGCGCTATCTTGTTCGGCAATCGTCATGGTCTCGTTTCTGAAGACGGCCTCAAATTCCTTGCGTCCTTCACGAGACACATTCCGCAAATAGGATGGTCCTCCGTGGGGTCCCCCTCGACCACCGGGTCCACCATGAGGTCCACCACGACCTCCTGGCCCACCGTGAGGTCCATGAGCCACGGCTACAGCAGCCAGGAGAGCAGTGACGGCGAGAGTGAGAAGCAACTGGCTGGCCATGGTTCTGAAATTCTCGGGAATTTCAGAGGAAGGAAGTGAAGATGAAGAAGAGGAATGATTTTCAGCACAAACGAGGACCGCTTTTATAGCGAACCGTCAAGAAAGCGAGAGAGTGTGCAAAAGTGAGAGACCGGAATTTCGAATATGGGAATCTCGATGGTTTCCCGGGTTTTGATACTGATGTTTATGTGATTTTTTGGAAAAGCTGAAAGAAGAGGAGAAAATAGACAAATGTTTTCAACAACAGAGAACCAAAATTTGCATATGAATCAGAACGACGGCTCATATGATCAAGATAGAGTTTGGTTGATCGGGAGGAAAGTTTGAATTCGTCACTTTTTCAAGAAACCGAAAAATAATGAAAGGGTTGCAGTTGGATTTGTCATTTTTGAAGAATAAGTTCAGGTTTAGAGAGCAGGAGAGAAAACTATGAAAGAAACTAACTTTTTTGGAATCTTTCGATAGGAATAAAATCAGGAAATGAGAGCTTCAAAAAACTCCAATGAATTCTTCGAAAAATTTCACAATATTTGAGCCTAATACCGACTCTTTACGACTTTGTGGAGTCGAGATATGCTCTCCAAGGTTTTTAGGCGCAGAGAGTGTGGGGAAGTGAGAGACGCAGACGGTTAGAGCGTCTGCACTCTATCAATACCGCACGCTCTCTCGCTCTCTCGCACTCCGACCATCATAACTCTGCCCATTTCCAACCGATTTCCATGATCTTTATTTCATTTTTCTTCAAACTTTCCTGTTTCTCACAATTTCTAAAACCTACTCTTGAAACTTTGTCGCGTTCCAGAGCAGGTATTCGAAGCATTTTTAGTTTCCACTCATATGAAAATATTATGTTCAAGTTTTGCCATTTTCTCTGTTTCAGAAAAAAACCTGATAGTCTCTTTAGTCTAGTCTGAGACTCTTCTCGTTATTCAAAACTTTATGGACGAAGTCTGAAGAAAGGGTCTCGCAAAAATTGAATTCATTATGTGCACAAAAAACATGAGGGCATTGGAAGATTCCATCAAGGCAAGGAATAATACAGTTTCGAAATCTCAAAATCAAAATCTCAATTAGAAGTCCATGTTGTCAGAAGACTCGTTCATGGAGTCTCCACGTCTTCCCATTCCTCCCATTCCTCCGAATCCTCCGAATCCTCCACCCATTCCTTGTCCCATTCCACCGCCCATTCTCATTCCACGTCCTCCGCCCATCATCATCGACATCTCTCCAGAATCACCTCCACGTCTTCCTCCGGGTCCACCTCTTCTTCCGTCTGGTCCACCTGGTCCTCGTCTGAATTGTCCGCTGATGAAGAAGAGCGCAGGAATCTCTTGTGGATATTGGGTCTTCAAAATGTCGATGGCCTCCTTCATCTGTTGCCGGGTTTGGTTCTTGTTGTTCATCACGGATTCCAGAGCGGTTTGAGCGGCGGAAAGTTGGCTGACGACTTGGGTCACGTTCTGTTGCACCTCGTTCTTGTGGGCGGTCATGTTGGCTTCGAATTGGTTGTAGGAGTCCTGAAACGATGAGGAAATTGATTGCTTAGGAACTTTTTAGCATATCTTAAAAACCAAGAATGCTACAGAAAAGTTGTCAATTGCAAAATTGCTCAACGTAAAATTTCACACATTTTATTAGTTGAAAGTTTTTTGACACCTATTACCATTCTTGAAATACGCGCACTCAAAGTCTGCGCCCCTTCCTCTTACTTCAACTGCGGGTATCTCAGAAACTGCTAGAGCTATCAAAAAACTTCCAACTAAAAAAATGTGTAAAATTTTAAGCTGAGCAACTTCGCAGTTGACAACTTTTTGATAGCGTTACAGGTTGATGAGATATGAACCCCTTTATAAATGTTCTACACTCACCGACACTCCATAGGTTTGTGCCCAAGTAGCAGTCTGCGACTCCATATCGGCAATGGTCAGGTTTTGGTTTCTCATGATGTCGAAGAAGGCGCGTCTTCCCTCATCAGTGACGTTCTGAAGGAATGGCGGCATCGGTGGTCCGTGACGTCCTCCTCGGCCTCCAGGTCCCCCGAATCCTCCGGGTCCTCCGGGTCCTCTGGGTGCAGCCAAGACACTGGTGGCCAGAGCAATGGTGAGGAGAATGAGAGTGTTAGAAGTGTAGCTCATTGTTGGGAAAATGAAGTACTGGTTTGACTATACTTACGAGTACCAGTTGGTTTATATAACCCTCGCCGAGACTCCGCCCACTTTTCCTTTGTCGCTGATCTGTCTGTGTATAGAGTAGGTAAACTGTTATGAGTCATTGTGTCCTCCCGACTGGTCTCCGGATGGAATTGGTCAGTTAGCAGCGTTTTTCGACCCCCGTTTAGGCTATTGTACAAATAATAGAGAGGTGGGGGAGAAGCTGTCAATTTGTTCCGTGTTGGTTTTGATTTGTATTGGTTAGGTTAGAGACAAGGAAGTGGGATATCTTGTGGCCTATTGCAAAAATGTTCAAAATTTTATGCTGAGCAATTTTGTAGTTGAATACTTTTTGATAACATTTTTGGTTTTCAAGATGCAACGCTTTGAAGATAATGCTCCAAGTTCGAAATTTGCCGTTTCAAGGGAATCTGATTTTTTTAGTGGTTTGGTTTGAAATACTAACTGATAGTTGCTAACCATATTTGTGTTTCCAGTTTCTTCTATTTGGCAAACGGCTGTAAACGCTACCGCGCCCCACTGCACTAGCACATTAAAGACCTTGCGGCCTCAAGGTTTCTGCACCATTTTTGAAAATTATTGAGCAATAACTTGATCCGAATAGAGGCAAAGGAAGCAAGTGAAGAAATTTTCAAAAATAATGGAGAAGCCTTAAAGGCGCATGGTCTATAACGTGCTAGTGCGGTGGGGCGCGGTAGCGTTTTCCGCCGTTTGCCTAATACTTGATTCAAAATTGCTGATTTCGAACAAAACAAGCTTGAGCAGAATTCCACCTAAAATTGCGAGAAAATGCGTCAGAATTTTGTGTGCGGTGGCGGATTTTCCACCACCTTAAATATGCACTCTGTGGTGGCGCCGCCTTGCGCCCGCATGGAGCAGGCGGTAGTGGCGCGGCACCTATAAAAATAGTCCCACAGGTTCGATTCCTCCTGTGACTCAAATAACTGGGAATCTTTTTTGCAGTCTTTCCATCATACCTAAAGTTCATCTTTACCCTTTTCGACCCATTTTTGACTCTTACAATGTTCCTGACCTCTGTTCCTTTAACCTTTGAGTGCCATTCAACACCATAATTCAATAGTGAGCCAAGACCGTCTCCAAAAGAGCTCCCCCCACCACCAAAAGTCAACAAAGAGCGGACAGTAACCAACCATATTTATTTTCATGTCATCTCTTTTTTTTCTCTTTTCAAGATCAGCGACAATTCTCCTTCTCTATTTTCTCTCTATCTTATCTGAGTCATCTTTTCTGTTCTGCTCAATTATGGTTCAGTTTTTTTTTTTGCTTTTTTGATTCATGCATACACCTGTTCATAATCTCGCACTCATCCATTCCACCCCCGCCACGGAATAGTGAAAACAAATGAACCGGTTATTACAGAGACGTATGTAACAGTTCCCTTCCAAAACTGTCTAGTTTTAGCCTAGTGGGCTGGGGTGACTTTGGCGTGATGTAATTGTTTATCAGCGAGAACAACAACGGCGTACATTGATTTGAATCCGAACTTATTCAAAGGAGCAATTATTTGAATGTGAGAATGTGAAAAGAGTTACTTCGGTAGTAGAGGGAGAGGGGGGCACCGAGTGCATAGATTATTCCCCCTTGGGGAGGGCCGTGGAAGAGAAATGGTGGCCGAGAAAAACTGTGTCGAATTACGAGTGACACTGCGAGGAAGAACAACGACGATTTCGTGGAAGGACCATCAATAGAAAACAAATTTTTGCCTCCAAAAATTCACTTAAAAATTAAAAGTTAAAAAAAAATTGAGTATATAAAAATTTAAAATGAAAAAAACTCAGGTACGGGATAAGGGGCCAGTGGAGGAGGAGGGCTGGGTGGAGGCGGCGACGGTGGTGGTGGAGAGCTCCTGAGAAAAAAAAATTAAACGAAAAATAATGAGATGTCTCACCTCAAATCTCCACCATGAGGAGCTCGGCCGGATAGAAATCCTAGGAGATAATCCTCCACAGATATGGGGCGCCCCCCATCACGTCGGAAGACGTGGGTTCGGGCCCTGCAAAAAAAGAAAATTTGCAGAGGAAAACCAGAGACGAAACAACTCACCCGTCTTCCACAAATTCGAGACGCCGCACCACAGCGCCCTCTCGGTGGCGGAAGGAGATCCTAAGGCGGCCAAGCCGTCCGAGGACGTCATTGACCTCCTCGACGTCAAGATGGTCCCACTGGGGGAACACACCATCCAAAACTCTCAAAAGAGGGACAAGCATTTTCTCTGAAAAAAAACTAGGATTATTGGGAAGAAAACAATAAGAATAGGAAAAATATATGAATCGTTCATGTGCTGTCGACTGATCGAATAGAGACTAATGAGTAATGAATGAAAGTGACCGCTTCTTATAAGTGGGCGTGGTCTTTGCCTAGGGCCCTATTGAGCTGGCCTCCCACAGGTTCGGGTCGCTAATGTTGACACACTACTCTCTGTTACACGACACCCTTTCTTCTAGGATTGGGGCAGAAAAGAGATGGCCGAGAAAACCAAAAGTAGGGAAAGACAACGACCACGAAAAAATAACAGGAGATGTCATTCACTTACCTCAAATTTCCACAGAAAGCAGTTCCATTTGAGAGTTACTTCCATTCGCTTAAGCAGCTTCTTCTTTCTTCCGCCGACCATTGCAGTCTTTATTCTGAAAAGAATGTGTTGATTTCCATTAATCGAAAGAATTAGAACTTACCGGTCAATGACAGTGAGATTCATATACAGGGGAGGGGTTTATTTTAGAAAAAATAATAAGGCAGGGGGGCCGTTTAGAACAGTTAACGGCCTGGAGGAGGATATCGAATGGAGCATACTCCATCCGATGATCCTCCAGTGAATATGAGCGACTCTCCAGTCTCACCTGCAGGTTTGCAAGATGGTGGGTACAAGCTCCGCCCCTTCAAACTGGACCATCTGGTCAAACTGAACCATCTGGACAAACTGGACCATCTGGTCAAGCTGGACCATCTGGCCAAGCTAGACCATCTGCATTTTCTGGCAACATTCTATACATAATTTCGATGTATTATGCTTAGCTGAGACTAAGATTGACAGCAGCTTCACTAACGGGCTTTTATCATTCAAAAACCGATATTCGGTGATCCGCAAAGATCGGAACAGGCACGGAGGAGGAGTGGCTATTTTGATATCAAACTCTATACGTTTTACGCAGGTCCCTGTGCCCAAAGGTTTTCTGGACTTTCTGGAATTATGTGCATGCGATATCCATGTCAAAGGCTGTATGGTAAGAGTGGTATGTGTTTACCATGCTCTCCACTCGCAAGACATGGAGACGCTTCTGGAGGTGTTATCATTATTATCAAGGAACGTTCATCACTGTATTATAGTTGAAGATTTCAACGCTCCTCATATCAACTGGTAAAATGTGTCCTCCACGGACAAACCATGCGGAAAGTTACTAAACTTCACAGCTCTGAATGGATTCACACAGTTTGTCAGGTCACCAACTAGACACAACCCGGATAACATACTCGATCTGGTGCTCTCAAAATCTCAAATCGTCTGGGACGTCAAAGTGGGAGAGCTATTCAGCGATCACCGCTTGATTCACATTTCCCTGGCAGTCTCCAAATCTTCCAAGCAGGATCTCAAGACAGTTCTTTGCTTCCGTAAGCTTGCATATTTTGATTTGCTAATAGCAATTTTCGAGAAAAGTTGTCGACAACAGATCTGGCTAAATACACTTACAAAATTCTGAAAAAGTCTAGTAATATTCAGTCATTTTTCGAGTCCTCAAAGGTGACAAACTTTCAGAATAGGTTCCTGAATTTTCTGTTTCACAAGAAACATTTTACTCAAAGAATTTTTCGACAAAATGATAAAGCTGTAGGCCAACTATCATACAGGTTTTGCCCATGAAAATGCTTTATTTTTCTTTACCAAACCAAAAAAGAACAAAACATGAAAAAGAGTGGAATAATCTCCAATCGATCTCTTCGATCCGATCCGCTTAGCACATCTGCAAAAGAAACATGATGTCAGGTCACAAGAATCTGCAAATATTGACACAAACCTCTGAACACATTGCTCCACTGGCGGCCAGTTGGGCGGTGCGGGCGAAGAACTTCTCGGAGAGACGCTGTTAGTAACGAGAGAGAAGTGAGATTGTCCCCCCTGGGGAGGGCCGTGACCGAGAAAAAGGAGGTGGAAGAGAAACGGTGGAAGAAAAATGGAAAGACCCGCCGAAGATGCCAAATATGGACTAACGCAAAAACACATTTTTACCGCCGAAATATTTATTTTAAAGTTTGAACATATATAAAAATAAAAATAAACTCGGAGGTACGGTAGGTGGCGGCGGTCGTGGAGGAGATCCAGAGTGGCGACGGAGGGATGGGCGGAGGCGGCGGTGGGGAGCTGGAGAGGGGTCTGAAAAATATAAGATTGCATTTGAAAAATGGGTACCAACTAACCTTAAATCAAAAGGGTACAGGCGGACTGCGTTCCGGGGGAGGGCGGCCAAGAGCCCCGCCACCTCTTCAGTGGCATGGACTCTAGGGTCCCAAAAACGGCGGAGGCGGGTGAAGTTCATAGCTGGAAAAACGAATGTTAAGGTGGAAAGTAGGGCGGGTGAGGTGAGCTCGGCACAAACTGAATGCTTTGAACGGGCTGGTCCTAATATTTATAGGTAAAAAAGTGGGCGTGGTGGGAGCTCCTGAAAAGTTATACACGAAAAATAATGAGATGTCTTACCTCAAATCTCCACCATGAGTAGCTCGGACGGATTGAAATCCGGCCTTCCTCCAATCCTCACTCCCCACATTTGTGGGGAGCGCAGCTCCACCCCATATCTATGGAAGAGGTAATCCTCCACAGATACGGGGCGTCCCCCAGCACGGCGGAAGACGTGGTTGCGAGCCCTGCAAAAAAAGAAAAGTTGCAGAGGAAAACCAGAGACGAAACAACTCACCCGTCCTCCATAAATTCGAGACGCCCCACCACCGTCCCCTCCCGATGGCGGAAGGAGATTCGAAGGCGGCCAAGACGTCCGAGGACGTCATTCACCTCCTCGAGGGGGAGGTGGTCCCACTGGGGGAACACACCATCAAGCAGGCGGAGCAGTGGTACAAGCATTATACTGAAAAAACTAGGATTATTGGGAAGAAAAACAAATAAGAATAGGAAAAGATACAAATCGTTCATGTGCTGTCGACTGATCGAATGGAGACTAATGAGTAATGAATGAAAGTGACCGTTCCTTATAAGTGGGCGTGGTCTCTGTCTAGGGCCCTATTGGGCTGGCCTCCCACAGGTTCTGGTCGCTAATGTTGACACACTACTCTCTGTTACACGACACCCTTTCTTCTGGGATTGGGGCAGAAAAGAGATGGCCGAGAAGACGAAAAGTACGGAAAGACAACGACCACGAAAAAATAACAAAGGATGCCATTCACTTACCTCAAATTTCCACAGAAAGAGTTCCATTTGAGAGCTACTTCCATTCGCTAAAGCAGCTTCCTCAGTCATTCCTCTGAAAAGAATGAGTTGATTTCCATTAATCAAAGAATTAAAACTTACCGTTCAATGACAGTGAGATCCATATACAGGGGAGGGGTATATTTTAGAAAAAATAATGAGACGGGGGGCCGTTTAGAACAGTTAACGACCTGGAGGAGGATATCGAATGGAGCATACTCCATCCGATGATCCTCCAATGAATATGATCCATTCTCGAGTCTTACCTGCAGGTTTGCAAGATGATGGGTACAAGCTCCGCCCTCTCGCTGAGTTGTGTGTTTTATGAGGGGTGTCCACGGGTTGTGCAAGTGGGGGTAATTGGAGGGGTTTCTCATCGTAAATATCACCTGAATTGTTCTTTTATGAATCATCACCTACTGTAAAAACTCTATCAGATAGCCACCACTAATTGAACGCCAGACTCTAATATAGTGCCACCTGAGATCCCTTCTGAACAATAAGGTGCCAGCCTCTATTTGAACGCCTGCCCCTAATACAGTGCCATCCAGATTACCTCCGAACAATAGAGTTTTCACGGTATATTGATCCATCTTTAATACCAAAAAGGAGAAAAGAAGGGTTAATCTTATTTGTGTTTGTTGCGTCTTCCCATCTTTGATCGTATACCGACTGTCCGTGATTGTTGTGACCAGAATGAGGGTCGCTCTGAATGGACGACTCCGGAATGGACGACTCCATACTGGTCACAACAGTGATAGAAGACAGATGAAGTTTTAAAAACTTTGCTACTCAAACGATTTGTACTATGTATACATCAGTGAAGTTTGTACCAAGACCAACTTTGAAACAGATATTCTCTACACAAGCAATGACGGATACTGTTCACAGAAGTTTTTGCATATTTTGATTTGCTAATAGCAATTTTCGAGAAAAGTTGTCGACAACAGATCTGGCTAAATACACTTTCAAAAATCTGAAAAAGTCTAGTAATATTCAGTCATTTTTCGAGTCCTCAAAGGTGCCAAACTTTCAGAATAGGTTCACGAATTTTCTGTTTCACAAGAATCATTTTACTCAAAGAGTTTTTCGGCACAATGATATGGTACTAATCCCAGTATCACACAGGTTTTGCCAATGAAAAATGCTTTATTTTACTTTACCAAACCGAAAAAAGAACAAAACATGAAAAAGAGTGGAATAATCTCCAGTTGATCTCTTCGATCCGATCCGCTTAGCACATCTGCAAAAGAAACATGATGTCAGGTCACAAGAATCTGCAAATATTGACACAAACCTCTGAGCATATTGCTCCACTGGCGGCCAGTTGGGCGGTGCGAGCGAAGAACTTCTCGGAGAGACGCATGACGGATTGCTCACACTGAAAATGAGAGGGGTGAGAGACGCAGAGAGTCTCGTTTCTCTGGGTCTCTCCGGAAACTCGCTCCGAGAGACTTACCATGGTTCCCAGAGCGGTTGGAAGCTTCTGGCAGACATTGGCTTGAATTCCCTCAACAGCGTGAGCGTGAAGATCCTCGTGGTTCTCGGCGAAGAACTTCTCGACGGCTTGACAATTGGCACATCCGACTTGAACCTTCTCGGGTTGAGCCAAGGCCATGAGAGCTGAAAAAGTACATCAGACTCAAGTACCCCAACATCCCTGAAACCCACCATTCTCCTTCTTCTCGCAAGTGTGAATCATGGTGCAGATGCCGCGGCCATCGAACTGGTTGTAGGTCAGGAAGAGGACAGTGGACATGTACATGTGGACGAAATCGTTGCATCCGGGTCCCCAGGCTCCTGGCACGACATGTTGGCATGCTTCGGCTTGAATGTCGTCGGCGGTGGCTTGCTGCAAAGAAGTCACAAACATTCCTCGATAA
The DNA here is from genome assembly GCA_900536305.3 of Caenorhabditis sp. 40 LS-2015. NCBI lineage: Eukaryota > Metazoa > Nematoda > Chromadorea > Rhabditida > Rhabditidae > Caenorhabditis > Caenorhabditis tribulationis. The sequence goes on from LR543336.1 coordinate 43,596, forward strand.
ATTTCACGAAATTTGAGCCTAACATCAGCGCTCTACGGCTTTGGGAAGCCAAGATATGGACCATCAAAAATTTTACGTAAGATAGTGTGCGGAAGTGAGAGACGCAGACAGGCAGAGCGTCTGCGTACTCTCTCTTCCTCACACTCTCTCGCATCTGAACTTCAACCAGCTGTATCTCGGCTTGGAATCACGCTAAAAATCACTAGTTTGTAGTAAATTGAATGCTGTTTACTCACTCTCTTGTTGATGAACTCCTCAATAAGGGTATCCATGGAAAGTGTGCACTCGAAGCAGGACATGAGCTCCTCTCCATTGGAGGTCTTGACGGTTCCCATCTTCTTCCAAAGCTCTCCCAGTGGTTGCTTGGGTGCCTGAGGAGCGGCTGGCTTTCCGGAAGCGACACAGAGTCCCATGTTGGAGCACATGAGCTCCTTCTCGGAGAAGATTCCGCTCATCTCGGTCATGAGGTCGGGGATGATGGAGGCGACGAAGATGTTGCACGCTTTTTGGGCCTTTCCAGCGCTACGGCAAGCGAAGCGTTGGATGGTGTTCTTGACCTGAAATAGCATGAAATTCTGTTTCAAGAGAAAATGAAGGTCTAGATGATTTGGCGCTTTCAATTCTCGTAGACTGATAGTGAAAGGTTTCCATCGTTCCACTTACAGCGTAGGAGGTGAAGTCCTGTCCGAAGAGAGCTCCGAGTTGGCTGGTGGACGCTTGGCACTCGTCGCAAACTTGTTGTCTCATGATGTTGTCATTGGAGACGATGCTCTCCGACTTCTTCAAGTAGAGCATGGCGAGACGGGCGAGTGGCGAGAACTGAGACTCGCCGCACATTTGGAGCTTGGAGCACACGGCGGAGGTGTCGGCCTGGAACGGGGTGATATTGAGGATTCAGAGAAGTTTTTGCATGACTAGGTTCGGAACAGGTAAATGAGCAATTTTAAGTTCAGATTCATATTTATAATCAGAATTCATCATAGGACTCTGATTATTATCGGTGAGTAGTCATGACTGTTACGTGATTTTTGTGAAACCGAAATTTTGTTTCGGTTTCAAAAAAAAATCATATCCAGCGAAACGGCTTCTGGGTTCAATGAACTCTTCAAACTAAGTTCCTAATGCTCACCAAGTATGGAGCAAGTTTGAAGGCAATGTAGTCCAGCTTGTCGACGGTCTTGGCACAGTCCGATTGGTGCGAGGTGCCGGCGCACATCATGGAGAGCGAGATTTTCAGTTGAGACATCTTCATCTTGTCCTTGGAGGCGTCGATGAAGTTTTGCACCATCTGAAAAGAGTTAGTATTATTATATTCTTGCCAATAGAAATTCTTGTCAAACAAAATGTCACTGTTTCAGCTGTAACTATTAGGAATAGAAAACTTTAGATGTTACTTTTGCAACTTTAACCAAGAATACAAGAACCCCAGAACACAGAATACTAAAAAACCCTTCTCAGAAGCCTCCAGAATCCTTCAGACCTCTCAAAATCGTACGGTTTCAAAAGTTTTACAAATATTCTGCGTACATTCAAATGTGTTTATTTTGACTGAAACTCTTTTTTTCGAGGAAACCTGAATTCTACAGTGTCTGGACACCTAGAAATGTCTTCTAACCTTACTAGTAAGATCCACAAATCTCAAACCCTATGGAAAACTTTTTCTCAAGAACCTCAGGGAATCCATCGAACTCTCTTAGGCACCCTCAAAATTGTTCACAGTTTGTCAGAAAGCCTCAAAACGCTTCAGAACCTTTCAGGATTCTTTTGAATCGTTCAACATCTTCCAGGTGCCTCCAGGATCCTTTAGAACCCTCTAGAACCTCTCAAAACCTTCTAGAATCTTTCCAAAGCCTCCTAAGACCCTCGAGACTCTTGCTCACCGATTTACACGAATCACAGGCGGAGAGCGCATCCTTGGCTTGGCTTCCGACGGCCACCGCAGCGAGAACAGCAAGGAACAGGACTGGTTTCATTGCTGAAAACTTCAATTTGTTCTAGAAGTGTTAATAATTTATGTTGTAACAGGAAAAACTGAAAACTGAAATTTGATAACTGACACACCACACGTGTCCAGGCACCTCTTTTTATCAGCCGATTTTCTCGGGGAGTGTGTGCTCCAGTGTGCTCACTCAATCATTCTCTTATCACCATCTTCTTTAATTTATGATTCCAAAAGCTCTTGTCGAGTTTTCCGTGACCTAGAATACACTAGAGTGTCTAATTCTTGGCCTCGTGATTGACACCGAATTCCACGAAATTCGCAAAGTTGTTTGTCATCGTTTTTGGGGGGAATGGTGTGTGGTTTGAAAAATGAACGAAAAAAAATTCAATTGGTGATTTTCAGGAAAAGGTCGGTTTTGGAAATTCGGTGAAACCGAGAAGTTTTGTTTAAAGGTGCATATCATTGTGGCAGGCTAGCAATGTTTTCTGCTTTCATATCTCGGTTCAAATAAAAGTTAGAATATCTGGAATTCTTTGAGATTGGATTTTCCAAACCAAATTTCTAAGAGTGCTTGAAAACATATGTCTTTCGATTTGGAATCCATTGAGGGATTGAGGCAGTTAGTTGATTATCTGAAGAAAACCAGGTCGAGAAACAGAAAAGTTTTGAAACTTCACAGGTTTCCAAAAAGTTGTGGGAACTCAGTTTGGCAGTTGGTTTCGCCTTTAACTTTAGTTACAGTTGAGCTAGACAAAATCTGAGCACAGATTTGGAACCCTTGCTGTTTAATTAGTCCGGTCCTCTTTTATCCCTGCGACAAAAGCAGTTCTAGTTGAGCCACAATACCCTTGACCAGTCTCCACTCATATTGACAATAGCAATGATTACTGTTTCAGGGCTACACTGTAATTTTTGGCATTGGTAAAACGATTCAGTCCGTCCTTCAAATTTGAGGCATCTTGTAAATAAGTCTTCATCCAAACGAAAGATGAGAAACCAAAAAAAAACTTTCAAAACGTTTTCCTGTTTCAGAAGTTTCGCGAAAGATTGCTGGAAAGTGAGGTTGGCAGTGTCATATACAATTACAGAGTTTTGAAAGTTTTACTGCAGGTGTATAAAAGCTCATATTTCGATTTCTAGAATAGCTAGCAAAATTCTGAAGACAGATTTGAAATTCTTGGGTTTGCATTAGTCTAACCCGTTCAAGTAGATTCGTGAAAGAAATTCATCTAAAGCGACTCTGGAATGGAATGTGTGAAAGTGAATGTCTTATTTTCTTTCATTGAAACTGTGATTTTTTGGAAATGTTCGTTGCCGGGTACTGTGTAAAAAAGATCAAGAAACATTTACGATGATGTTCTTTATTATCAAAGAAAAGGAAGTTTTGAGACATGAAGCGTCCTTAGCAATGCAGGAATCAGCAGTGGAGCTGAAAAATTGATTTGTTGGAAAACTGAAACGGAAAAATTTGCAACTCACAGCCTGGCTGAACTTGTTCTCGGCGGCCAACACTGCGGTCAAACTGGCGAATTTCGGAGCGACGGAGGTCATGATTTGTTGGCACTGAAATTTGGGTTGGGTAGGTTATAGGAGAATGAAAGTTTCAGGTTTGGATTTGGGAAGGTTGGAGCTTCAAAATGAGTATAAACATGACTTCAAATGCCCAAAAAATCGAATCAAGTTAGGATTGAAATCATAAATAAACTAAAAATATCCTACAGTAAACCTTCCACTCTAGACCCGAAAACTTACAGTAGCCTTGAAGAAGGGGAGAGAATAAGCGCACAAGTTGTCCGTCAACGAGTGCTCGAAGTACCTCTCCATGACACTTCCGACCATGTTAGAGGCAACATAAGACTCCAGGAACTTCATCGTGGAGCACTTCTCGGACTGGATGTCTTCGTAGGAGAAGGCGCGGAGGGCTTCCACTGAAAGATCGTTTATGACATTCCATGTGAATGATAAATTGAACACAGACGTTCGATAGTTTTACTGTAGTGGGTTTGAAACAGATTTTGTTCATAAGAGGAAAAACAATTGATAAAGAGCTCATTGTCATTGAAGAGCTCAAAATGGAGTAGGTTTGAAACTGTGAAAGTTCGAACTTCCTTAAACTTTCGTTAATCGGCTATGCTTCAGTTTTGGAAGCAGCCTACTCACTAGATGTACACTTGAACCGGTGAATATCCTATAAATTGAGGACAGAACAGGGATAAGACACTTCAGTATGTGATGAGTATCATTTGGAAGAGCATGTTTTGAAACGAGTAATAGCGTTTGAAAAAAAATTTCTGTCGAGTTCTAGAAATCGAGTTACGAGCTTCTGAAGTTAGGTTCACTTAGCAAAAACTTCGGAAGCTCATCAGTCAACTTCTGAAGCTCGGTTTCAGTATTTTAAAACGCTATTACACGTTTCAAAACCTTCTCTTCCAAATGATACTGAAGTGTCATATCCCAGCTCCCAAGTTAATACGCTTCTGAAACAGAAAAACACGTAACGAAATACAATTTCGACATCAAATCTACACCTAAGATTCTCAAGCTAAGAACCCCCGTTCCCTTTTCTTCGACTAACCAGAATCACTAGTTGGACAACACTTGTTGGCCTGACAAACTCCTTGTGGAGTCACTTGCTCGATGGTCATTTGGATGACGGTTGGCAAGTAGAGGTCCAGGAAGTCGATGCATGAAGCGGTCATGTTGGCGGTGACGATCTTGTAGCAGGCAAAGTCACGGACATCGCCGGCGAGCTTCTTCTGGAAAAGTGAGAGATTTCGTAAGTAGTCCAGACCGCGGATTACATAAAGCGCGGGACCTTGAATTCCATAGATTGCTTGAAACAGAAAAAATTGAAGGGAAGTTTTCAAGAATTTTGAATTGAAGCTGAACTTGGCTAGTTGTAATCTATTGGGTTTCTGCAAACACCACATGGCTTCGTACTCCTGGAGTTGTCTAACTTCGAAGCGCTACAACTCAAGAATCACAGAAGCTATGAAAAAGTTGTCAACTACAAATCTGTTGGAATTTTAGTTCTTCGAATTTTTGTTAATGGAACTTGTTGTTAATCAAAAATGGAGCTGAGATAACAGCGCTCAAAGTCTTTCTAGAACCATCTGCCCCAGTCTTCAATACATAAAAGTTTCTCTGAAAATTTAAGAGTGGTTTTTAGATGTAGCATGTGCCAATTGAATAGAGTAGGTAAATTTTAACTCAATGGTAGCTTGAAACAGAAAAAATTCGGAGAAAAATGTTCACTGTTTCATAGAATTTGGGTGAAAACTGAGCTTGGTAGATGGGTTAGTTGTAACTTTCTGTTTCAAGATTTTCACATTCGCCAGGCTTTACGATACAAAAACGTTTTGCTAATCGATCTGCAACCATTCACTAATTCATCTCCTGAACTCACCCTATTTCCAATCATATCGGTTTGTGTCTCCTCAACGACGAACTTGCACTCGAAGCATGACATTGCGAGAACCTGAAACAAGAAGAAGTGTTTACTCAGTTACTCTCAAAAAGGAACATGTGCCCCGCAGGTGGTGTGCCCTTTTTTCGGTGTCGATGAGGGGCGGAGAATCTTCTTTTTTGATAGAGAAAAAGAAGCGTTTTACTCATTTTGATTACCCACTACTGGTTATGGACTCGAGAATGAATGCTGTGTATCATAAACGGAACCGATTCCGTCAACCGAGAAAAGCGGATTCGGAGAAGAGGGAACGAGCGAATATGTGAGTTTTGAAGTGGATTTGTGAAGCTAGAGGTCAGTGAAAGTAGGAAAACCTGGTTAGAATTTCTTAAACTGTTTAAACCGGTTTTTACTTAACTGTACATAGCGATGATTACTGTTTCAAGTCTACAATGTAATTTTGAACATTTTTAATCGGAGCTCCGCGGAGTGATAAAGTATTCTTGAAAAACGAAAAATTCACATGACTTCTGTGCAGGATTCTAAAAAATACAGTTTCGAAACATTAATAAAAATATACGTCTCCCTAAACACAAAATTGGATCTCTATTTGTCGAGACGGTAATCCCATTATTTTCCAGGCGCGAGCGAGCACGAGTCTCGGAGATGAACGGAATGTTCCAGGTGCTCATCGAGCTTCTCCCTCCATCAACTTTCAGGGATCGGTTCTCGAGAGCTCAAATGTTGAGGTGGGTGAGGGATACTGTAGGTCGACGAGTTCAAAGAGTTCCTAGGTAGAGAAATGTTCATAAGGCTACAAGGTGCTCAGCGAGGAAATTCCAACTAGCTTTTAGTTGAGGTGCTGGTGAAACCGAAAAAAATATCACCGCTTCACAAATTTCTCTTCAACTCCTCGAGTTTCCTTAATTTCGATTACATGAAACTAGTCACCATGTTCACTTTCCAGAGAAGCGGCCTCCTACATCCACCGCCTTCAGAAATACCTCGATGCTCCCGAATCCTCCAACGCCTTCGACCTATTCCCCCATATCTTCTCTGGAAATCGAAAGACCAAGAAGGTTGCCTACCGGAGACAACCAAAAATCGACCAAGACGGAAGAGTCTCCGCCTTCATCTCCCGTCATGATCTACCGGATCATCAGAATGTGGACCTCCTTCCAATGACCCATCAACCCACTGTTTATCAGTATCCGATGCAAGTACTTCCACCCACCAACGTTTATATTTCTGCGTATTTTTGAGAACTTGAATTAATGAAAGTGTTGATCAGTTCTAGAGTTGGGTCAATACAAGGCCATCTGCTCATCTTTACTCGAAAAAAGTTGGGTTAGAAGAAGTGCCAGGTGCAACTGTATACATGTCTAGCCAGCTGGGGGAAGATTTCGAGAGAGCTCGAGAAGAAAAGAAAGAGACATACTTTTTTCTGTTTCAATGAAGATTCATAGAATTTTAGGCTGGGTTCGTTTTGTTTTGTGGTTTGAGAGCATAAGAACCTTACGGCACTTCACATCTGCAGCTTGACCTAAGCTCCGCCCCTTTTTGACAATCTGGCACGCCAATTTGGAAAAAAGCAGTAATAGCAATGTGTTTAGGTCTGCTTCAATGAGCAGATACGTTGAAACAGCAAACACTGAATTTTCCTTAGTGGCATTTTTCGGAGACCTAGTTTTCACAAATTCTTAGTTTTCTAGGCCACGACAAGGCCCTCCTCCACACCTTCCACCCATTTTTCCTCTCAAATGGCCGAACTTTTTGAATTCCTAGGCCATGAACAACTCGCCTGTCCCTTCTTGTTCTCCATGGTGGCTCCATTCCAGAACTCTCCCACTTGATTCTCAACGATCTCCTTCTCCTCGGCCGATACTTCGACCTGAACTTTTTTTCGGTTTCAAAATTTTTTGAAAAGCTTCAGGGTACACAAGGAATAATAGGGAAAATTATGCGAATTTATGGACGAAAAAAAACGAAGCAGGGAAAAATGACATGATCAGATTTTTAAGGGGGGTTGGAAGAGGCGACAATTAGGGGAAAGGGAAAATTCATAGACAAGACAAAGGATGTTTAGTGGCTGAGCACATTGCGCTGGAACCATCCGGCGACACCCACATATTTGCGAGCCTTGAGTCCTTGTCCAGCGTTGCACATGTGCACGTCGATGCACACCTGGAAATTTCGAGGTTTGAGAAGTCAGTTTTGAAGCTAGAGTATTCATTTTAAGCTCATTCGAAAGCTTGTAAAATTTCAAATAGGCTAATCAAGGCTCAAAAAATTGCTATATTGAAAGCTCTGGAATTAAGCTCAAAGTCCATAGTTCTGGCACTTGGAAAGATGAACAGAGCTGGATCAGCTCTGGTGCTCTAATATTGAGTTTACGCTCATTTGAAAGCCCGTAAGAAATTACATGAAACAATCACAGTTCAAAAGAAGGTTCATGCTCGGATCGTCTGAAACCTGAGCTCAAATTTCGAAGTTTAAAATCTTCTGAACATCTGATAATAGCATTGCTCACTGCTAGATTAGCTTTCATGCTACAACAATCATTTTAAACTCATTCGACAGCTCGTTAAAAAATACATAAGATAGTAAAGGCTCAAAAAGAAATCAAGCTCAGGAAATCTGGAAATCCAAGCTCAAAGATTGGAGACCACGAACTATTACCCGGGAAGTTTGAATTTTTCTCCCACGCTTACCTGGTGTGGATCGGAGAGGATGGCGTCGACTTGTTGGATGATTTGTGGAAGGTACTCGTCGACGAACATGTCGCACTGAAACAGCTATCTCTAGTTAATTGACTCGCTTTAGCTTGATTCCCGTGTTAGATATCAAGAAGTGGTCAACTAACAATTTGCTCAGGACGTGATGAGCAATATTTTGTTAGTTGATCACTTTTTGATATCTAACACGGGAATCGCCATAAATGCTCCTTAGTGAAGTGTGTGCTATTCTACTGAATATACAAAGCGCTTGAAACAGTACAAAACCACCGATTTCAAGAAAACACCCCAAAGCCAAAAGAACACTCACGAATCCTCTCATCTGTCCGACGTAGGCGCAAATGTTGTTGCGGATGAAGTCGCGGGCCTTGGTCTGGCTCTCCTTGTCCTCAACGATGCTCTTCAGTTCCTTGACGGCGAACTCGCACTCGTCGCAAGCAAGCGACTTCTGGAATTGTTTCGCGTGACTATGACAATCTTTTTGATGCTTTTCGTTGGCAGATTTTAGAACTTTTGAAACCGAAAACCTTCTTTTTTTCGAGGTAATTTTGAGGTATGTTTCGATAAATTCTTTTGATGCGGTTCGTCGGCTGTTTTTGAAATTTTGAAACTGAAAACTTTTTTTTCGGGAAACTCCAAAGTCTAATGAGTTTGGCTCTAGAAAGTCCAATTGTGTACGGAAATCTTTAATAATTCCTGTCCGTGCCTCCTTATATCCAGATACCCCCATGACTCACCGAAGAGGTGACTCTCTCGGCACGCTTGGCGAACTCAAGGAGCAGACGACGGAACGAGTCGATCTTCTTGTTTCCGCAGATGTGGAGGCGGGCGCAGAAGGCGCGGGCGTCCTTCTGAAAATTTTCGTGGTTTTTAGGCCTAGGCCACCGCCACTTACCAAGTATGGCTGAAGCTTCTTGATGAACACGTCCAACTGGCTGACAAACAAACGGCACTCGCTCTCGTAGGAGGTCTCTTTGCACAACATTCCCAACACCAACTTCAACTCTTCGAGCTTCTTTGGATCCTCGGTGGCCTCGGAGAACTTCTTGACGACGAGCTGGCACTCGTCGCACGTCGTGGAGATGACGCTGTCCTTGTCGGCGGCCATGACTCGGTTGGATTCGATCATGTCCTGCTTCGAGTGGCCGAACGCCGTGGTGGAGAGGAGGGCAAGCGCGAGAAATAGGAGGTACTTCATTCTGGAAAATGGGCGAGATGTTGATAGAAGGAAACTTCAGAAGATGAACAGGAGATTAGAGAACAAAACTTATAATGCTCGAGAATTGGTTTTTTGAAAAATTTTGAAACCGAGAATATTGAAAACCAATCTTCTAAAGTTTGAGCTGGTAACGGATAATAGCGAGCTTGAAACTGCAAAACTTTGGGTTACAGTAGTAAAGCACGACGGGCAGTTGCAAAGCTTTCTGTTTCCCAAGTTTTGAAAGCTTTGAAACCGAAATGTTTTGTCGAAAATCAACAAATCTCTCTTAGATCTGCAAAATGATCAAGAATGTTGACTGGGAATAGAAAAAACATTGAAAGAAATGCCTCTCTGCTCTCCACACAACTGAATGATGGGGTGATTCGAGGATGGAAGAAAGGAAAGTGGAACAGTGTAATAAAAGAGGGGCGGGGTGTGTGCTCCAAGGGGGCAATCTGGTGACACAGCAGAAGAAGACAAAAAAAATGGATGGGAGACGAGGAATTTATGACTTGATGGATTTATGGGATGGGATTCTGGTGGCCAACAACTGATGAGCAGGGGGCAAGATTTACAGTTGCATCATGTGGTGGGATTATGATGAAACGTTCTACGGAGGCCTAGATAACAATCTAGGTGCATCTGACGTCTTCTGGGAAGGATTAGATCTGTATAGAAGACTCTAGAAGGGTCTAGGCTCCGTCTGAGAGCTCTGGAATGTTCTGGAATGTTGTCGATCGATCCTAAAAATCCGAAAGATTCTAGAATAGTCTAAGAGCCTTTTTATTAGTCTAGAATTTTCTAAGGGACTCGTATAGGTTATTGGCTCATTTAGACAGCTATAGAAGAATTGTGGTTTCTAATTCTGTCAGTTCGAAGGTTCTAGAATATGGTCTGGGCTATCTCAGAAAGCTCCAGAAGTTTCTAGAACTTGACTACAATATGAGAGTCTCAGTTTTCAACCAAGTTTGCGGAAAAGATAAATCTGGGTAAATGGCCACAACTTGGTTCAAGAAAAAACACATTTCTCGTCCTTCTTTATATTCAACGTTTTTGTGAAACCGATACTTTTTTTTCTACACCCAAAAACGATCTACAGTTTCCATTGCAAAATGTGAAAATCTGGCCCTAAAGTCAATGAGAAAACTAGCTTTAAAAACTGAAATGATCCTCAAGACTTTTCCATGAAACCGAAAAAATTTTTATGTTTAGACGTTTCGTGGAACTCTTTCAACTGCTCAAGTGACCATCATCATCCCATCTCTTTCACCCCTCTGGCGGTGCCTGGTGTCGGTCTGAGATGTTTTGACATTGTTTTCGAATCCCCAGAAATAGCATAGGGATTGGAGAGACGCAGAGAAAGAAGAGCAACTGACACGGTGATGTGCTCAGGGGATAGTCAACAGCGAGAATTGAAGATTTCTGAGGGGGGATGGATGAATGACCACGAACATCACGTGTTTTTTGATGGAGAAGAGCACCGGAGCACCTAGAGAATCTGATCGGAATGTTGTAGGTTTTGGAGGTTTGAACTCTTACTGTTAACTATTCAAATATAAAAACACCACTATAAAAACACCAATGACTATATTAACGCCACTAAGAATCTACGAATTCAGTTGAAATCTAAAAATCGGTTGAAACAGAAAGTTTTGGATTAGAGAAAATGGGAAAAGCTAGGAATTGTTTGAACACTGTGAAGCACAATTGATCGAATCTGTAGCTTTTGCGAAACGGTATTTTTTGAATCCCAAACAATAGGATCTTCAAAATGACCGTTTTCAACAGGGAGAACTGTCCACTTCGAGCTCTTCGAAAATGATTCCCAAATTACTGGCGTTTCTGAGAATTCATGAATGTGTTAAACAAATTTAGATCTTTCTTTTTGTAGTTGACAACTTTTCTTGAAAACCGCTGTCAAGTGAGATAGGATGTTTTGAAGAGAAGTTCCTCAAAATCCTTGGGTCGCGTCAATAACGGAAGATAACTTTCTTGGTTGTGGTTATATCAAAAAGTTGAAACTGCAAAAATGAACATCTAGAGCTGTTTGATACATCCACGCAATTTCAAAAAAAATCCGACGATTGGAAAGTTTTTTTCAGCTTTTGGTCAAATGTGATCAATTTGTACTGAAACTGCGAACGATTAGCGATTTCAGAACGATTTCTGAAACAGAAAATTTACGTGTTTCGTTGGACAAATACTGAGACAAATTGGAGTAATCTCCAAGAGACTTCTCTAAATGAAAATCAAGGATAATAATAGTGAGCTGAATTCAACTGTTCAATCCGCATTAAAAACGCCTTCATCTATTAGCAATTCCTTCTCCTTCCTCAGAAACAAAAGAAAACAAAAATTTGGCAAGGAAGAACCTAGACGACCTTGATGACTCATAGTAAGTTTTCTTATTTACTTCATACGAAGATTGATAAAAGTTTGGAACTGTCAAAGTTTCCAATGAAAACTGAAACAGAAAAAATTGAGGCTACAATGAAGAGTGATGACTTTTCCTAGGAAATTGTTTAGTTTGAACATCTAAACATCGAAAAATTTCAATCCCGGAGAAAACGGAAAAGAAGCAACGTGGCTGTGTGGAGTGATTTATGACTGATAACTGATTAGGTGAAGTGAAACTAGACACACATTTTCACATTTTCAGAGCGGAAAATTTTCGGGTTTTTTCATCATGTTATCAGTGTAATTTATGGTCATCATGCATGCAAGAAGCTCTGCAGTCGTTCAGATTTCCGCGCCATTCTTGACTTCCTTTTACACCTCAAGCTTCTATTGCACCCGCGGCGCAGTGGGTAGCGCAGACGACCACTGATCGGTAGGCACGGGTTCGAGTTTTGGTGGAGACAAAACTCTTTTTTCTCTATTATTACTGAGGTTTTGAACAAGTGGAGCCTTTGGAACTAACTAAAAATTAATACAAGGGGAAAAAAGGGATAGAAAAACGAGGTCAATACCAAAATTAAATCACAGAAGAAAAAAAAGAGGAAGAAGAAATCGAAGGTCGTTTGAAGCATAAATCAACGCGTCTCTTTCTCTCTCCTGTCCGCTCTTCGATTTTCTTATCAATTTTTGGGAGAAAAAAAAGAAGAAGAATAGATGAACGATGAAATAGATTGATTGGAGGGGGGTAAATGATGATAAAATGGAGAGAATTGTGACGGAATTGGAGAAGGAGCAGGCTAGAGAGTTCTCACTACGAAAAAATTATTGGAGGAAATTTGGATTCTTAGAAGGGGTTTCAGGGATCCACGGACTCATTCTTAGTGATTTTGAATGAAAGCAGGTGATTTCTCGGCTCCTTTATTAGAACTGTCTAACAGTGCAGTTTTGGAATACAGGGACTTGTGCTTATCTATTGAAGTTTTCACAAAATGTTCTCAACTTTGACTACTATTGAAACTGGGAGTTTTTTGTTCAAGGTTCTATCGAGATTTTTGTGTGAAAATTGAAATAATCTGGAACTAATACTTGTCTTTGTGGGTTTCAAAAGATTTTTTTAGATTCTGAAGGATTTTCTGGAGACTTTGAAGCATCTAGGAGAACCTGTGAGAATCCACGAAGTGCCTTGGAATCTGAAAAACTATCAATCTCAATGAAAACGCTTCAAAATTCTGATGGATTTTGAGGTGTTGCATAATTAAATGATCAATCCAGTACCACTAAAAAAACATCCCTTTTGGGGATTTCCAGTGTGCAAAATGGTCTACTTTGAGCAGTTGAAAAGGTATGTTCAAATTATTAGATTTCTCTAAAAAGTTGTATTCGTATTAAGCAACTCAAAATTTTTATTTTGCTGTTGACAATTTTTTGATATAAGCAAAATCTAGTAATTTACGTCGCGTTTAAGACCGTGGGCTTTAAAGTGTTCGAAACTCGTCCTGAAGTGAACCAAATTTTGAAGTCGCGCAACTGACTTGATTGCTATTTTCTAGAATAGTTGTCAGTAACAAAAATGAAGGACAACAGTTGATTAATACGCCCACAAAATTTTTCAAAAATCCAGTAATGGGAACATATTTTTCCTACTGCTCAAAGTTTACCATTCTGGTTCTTGGGTGAGAGACAAATTTCTGTTTCAGAGAATCTAGAAAAAGTAGTGGCGATTTTCAATTTCAATGACAATATGTGACATCTGTGGAAAAGTAACAACATTTTGCCATAGCGCGTTTTTTGGGCTCCGCGACGTTCGGCAACTGACCATTACGCAACTACGTGAATTTTTGCAGTTGAAAAATTCGAATAAAATAATAAACGTATGGAGAACTGTCGCAGTTGCGAAATTGTCAGTTGCGATACTTCGGGAACAGGGCTGTGCGAAAAATTTTTCGACCGAAAAATTTTTTCGGTTTTTTCGGTGATTTTTCGAAAAAATTTTCGGCGAAAAATTTTTCGGTTGTTTTTTTTCGAAAAATTTTTCGCCACAAAATTTCGAAAAAAAATTTTTCGGTATTTTTTTCGGTCTATTATATTCGAAAAAAAGTTTTTCGAAATTTTTTTCGAAAAATGTTTTTCGCACAGCCCTGTTCGGGAAGCCGTGTTCTCGATTCTTCAAAAACTTCAAAAGTTTTCCTGTTTCATGTTCAGGTCAATTCTATGATCTCCCTTTTTTGCAATTTCTAACATGCTTTTCATTCCCGAAATCGCTCAATAATCAAAGAGTACGTCTACCCTCTCATTTTCAGCCGCCTCCACCTGGAAATCACCTGTTGTTCATATTTTCGTGTTCATTTTCAATTCTCAGAACCCATTGCTTTTTTTTGTCTTGTCGCGTTTCCTTATTAGGTGTCTGTTCTTCGATTTCATATTTTCGCCTCGAATTTTTTTTCGAGTATTGTGAGAAAATTTGCTTCTCTTCGTCATGTCTGTTTTTCGAAACCAAACATTTGAGGATTTCGAATTCAAATTTAAATTTTCGTTTCCGATAATTCTAGCCATTACTCCCATCCTATACATGGTGCCCACTGTTTTGGTGATTTCGAAGATATTTTTGGTTTTCTTGAATTTTCTCATGTTCAAAAATGGCAAGAGAGCCGAAAAGCTGATGGATATGAACATATTCACGATTATCGTATGTTCAAATTTTATGGTGAGTTCAAGGGAAATCAGGTAGGTCAAACAATTGGTTTTGATCTACTAACGATGACGAAATTTGCAAAGTGGGCGGAGCTTGTTTTTGAGTTGTTTGTATTCTTCAGAATCCATCAGAATCTCAAAATCTCACTTTGAAGCTTCTGAGAATTCGATAACCTTAAAACTTTCCTAAACCTTCACAAAATCTTCTGTTTCAGAAAATCGAGAACAGCTTGACTTGAATCTGAAACCAATCAATTTTTTATGGGACGAGGATCACATTTGAATTCACTTCACGGAGCCAAATTATTAGGCCACGCCCACTGGAGTTGAATTTTTTTTGTTGATTTGGCGGGTTCACAGGTTTTTCGAGAAACGAAAGGAAATTTGATCTACGAGCCTTTCAAAAAACGATATCCGTGATCCCACTAGGCCACTAATATATTGATTCTAGAATCAAGTTAAGCAGTTGTCGATTTTCTATAACAGAAAATTTTTTGAAATTTTTTTGGTGAGGATTTCGGAAGTTTCTGAGATTCTCGAACTCTCAGAAGCCATTAAGTCTTCGTAGTGAGATTCTGATGGATTCTGAACAATACAGACAGCTCTCAACATAGGCTCCGCCCACTTTTCTATATCCGACACAGAACAGTACAATAAAATCTCATATATTTGATATTTTCGGCTTGAAACAGAAAATTTTTGACGCTTTTCAGAACCTTGTTTTCTTCACTTCCGACTACCTCATGTACCGTCTCCCGTCGACTGGCGTGCTCACCTCGTGGTGCGCCAAGAACTCGTCCAATTCCATGTATCTAACTACAGTAGTCTTTTTGACCTATTACTCCGAGTATGCAGTACTTTTGTTCCCATCTCTATTATCCTCTATTCGACTGTCTCTCATGCTCCGCCCACTCTCCCCAAGACTATTCCAATGCGTTCTCCCATTAGTTTTCATCTATCCTCTATTCTCCACATTCTTCCTGATACCGGCTCAAGGATTGTGCAAGCCGCTTGGAGAGCCTTATCCTTTTGGAGCACTTATGGTGTATTATCAGAACTCTTTTATGGGAATCCATAATTCCGCGTTTATTCTGGGCAATACTTTGGTTTGGATGCTTATTGGAGGGGTGCTCGGAGTTGGATTGTTGGTCAAGGTGGCAGGCTTCAATGGGACGAAAAGGTGAGCCGATTTAGGACTTTTTAAAACTTTTCTTGTTGTACCGAAACTTCGCAGATACAGTTACTTGAAGTTGACAAACTTTTCCAAAAGGGACAGCCAATAAAGTTGAAGCGATATTTGCCAAAATGCCGGAAATTTTCACGCTGGTATAACTGCAGTAGAGTAGAGTGTAGTAATTTTGCGGTTTCAACAGTTAGCGAAATCAGCAAGTCTTTGGGACTCACACCGTTTTACTATCAATCTTTCCAAAGTAACTCTGATTTTTAAGATGGGGGCGTAACTCTAGATTGCGACTTTTGACTTAGACAACTTTTTTTTGAGAATAACAGTCAAGTTTTCTATGCACGCCGAACCTTAACGTGACACAACTGCTTGCATTGCAATTGTTAGAAGAAGTCGTGCACTTCATAAATGGAGATATAGAGTTGGTGAATACGCTCACATAATTTCAGGAAAATTGAGTAATTGTTTTCTGTCAAGTCCTCGATACTGACAGTTTCAACTGATTTCAGTCATGATTCTATAAATGTGTCAACAACCACCTAGTTCAAAAACACGTTGGACATTGCAATGTGCTTTGCATCGGGTTATGAAACAGAAATATTTTCTGAAAAAGCGAGAATTATCCTCATTGAAGATAGACACGAAAACAGCTCTGTCGAGGTTCATGAGGTTTTCGTGAAGTAGAAATTTGAAATTCGTTCCAAAATTTTTCTCAAAAACCGAAAGTTGGCGTTCTTCTAGAGATTGTTTTTTTTTTTCGAGTTGCATTAGGAAAGCGGTTGGAACCCCAAACACTTTCTGTTTGGAATAACAATTGAAATCGCAAAATTACTGCTCATACTAAATGTTAGAGAACCGCGAGATTTCTTTTCCAGATCACTCTCCCTCCGTTCTTCCAAAAATCGTAGCGCTGAATTTTCGATAACCATCACGACAACATCCATGCTCCTGTCGGCCCTTATCAATTGCATCTTCGTCGTATCATACCTGCAACTCCCTTCTTATATCAATTATATTACTGTCTTCAAACCAATAGGGTCAGATTTAGAGACTGTGATTTCCCCATGGATTTTCTACCTGACTCATCCGATTTTTCGGCGGAAAACGAGAGTGGGAAGTGGGGAGACGGAGAGGAAGAGTGCAGTGGTTGTTACCAGTTTTTAATTTATTCTCCTGTTTCTTGCTGAAAATGAATTCGTTCAGAAATTAAAGATTCAGTAGTTTTGGTCAAGGTCTTGAGAATACATACATGCTTCGCCAAAAATATCAGTGGAAAATAGTTATATCGTGAAAATGAATCGTGCGCCTTTAAAGTACGGTGGCCAAGTTATCGGATCCTAGGCCAGCGGTGACTTTAAGATCAGAACAATGCTCTCTTCAAGATTTTGTTAAAGTTTTCACCGAATGATCAAATTATGCTTGCTGAACCCATAAATGGAAAATTTGAAACAGGGTTTTTTTTCCTGAAAATCCACCATTAATTGCACGGATTTCTAACGATCATAAAAGTGCTGTCTCAACTACAATGAAAACCAGCGAATTCAAAAAAAAACGGTCGCAACGGGGAGACGCAGAGAAGAAGGCAGAGACTCTGGCTTCTCTGCGTCTCCTTCATTTTTTGAAACTGACGGCATATCTTCAAACAAAGTGTTGTATCTTGTGAACCAGCGAAGCTAACAAAAAGTTTTGGCTCTACTTGGATATTTTGGTCCTTAAATAATATTTTGGTCCTTAAATAATTTTTTGGTCCTTAAATAATTTTTTGGTCCTTAAATAATTTTTTGGTCCTTAAATAATATTTTGGTCCTTAAACAATTTTTTGGTCCTTAAACAAATGTTAGGTCGTTCCACAATTTTTTGACCCTTCAACAACTCTTTCGCACTCTCGTTGCTGCGATCATCGTATTCTCCTCCACCATCATCATCAGCTGCTTCTTCCTCTGGATAGGAGACTTCGATCCAGTTCAAGATTCCATCATCACTGAAGACGGAGAGCCGCTTGAACGTAGTCTTTTACCACCTTACTCCCAATAATCAGGCAACATGTTCGAAACAGTGAGGAGAAACTACCCATTCCATTTCCGAGAAACCTCGATTTCAAATTCGATCGTCGTTTCGGATGGTTGGCGCGCATACGGTGGCATTGCAGCCCTCCAAAGAGGGTATACCCACCAATGGGTCAACCACAACATTCATTTTGTGAACTTTACTCTGACCGCCGAAATCATACTCAATCGATAGAAGCAACTTGGGGTGCATTCAAAAGAGAGCTGAAATCAAAATACGGAGTACTTCTAGGGCAGTTGGACGGGTACGTGTCCACGTACATGTTCTGGAGATTCTTTGGAAAACATAAACCGCTCAATCATCTGCTTGTTCAGAGGAAGTATTACGGAAAAAAAGAAGTCATCGAGTCATCTAGTGAATCTGACAATTCCAGTGAAGATAGTTATTTGGAAGATGAGAGCGATGTCAAACATGAGACCTTCACAGATAATGAAGAAGCTCAGGACAGCCAAAGAGTTCCGGAAGAGGAAACTTCAGATGGAGGAGACGAGTTTGATGAAGATGACGACAGCTCTGCTGCCAGGCACGACACAGACCTTTCTAGTGATGAAATTTCTTCAATTGAGGATGAGGAAGACACAGACAGCGGAGATGATCAAGTCCAGGATACTGAACAGGATGATACTTCAAACGCTCGGAAAATAACGAATCCTAGATCTCTTCAATATTTGCCTTCTCCCAAGCGGCAAGATAGCAGCCGGACAGGAGGGAGAGCTTCAGCAGCTGCTGGACGTAGGTCAGCTACAGGAAGTTCCGGCCGTGCTAGAGCAAGAAACTCTTCGTCTGCTGCTCAATCCTCTGAATCGAGACGTGGACCATCCGTCGCAGTAAGAGCGGCTTCAAGCCGTGCAAGAGGAAGAACCTCATCAACTGCTGTTCGATCGCCTAGGCATTGAGCATCGGCCACAGGAGCTGGAAGTCGGGCAAGAGGAAGAGGACGCACTAATTGAAAACGTATACCAGTGAAATAATAAAAATTGTTTAAGGACCTAACATTTGTTTAAGGACCAAAAAATTATTTAAGGACCAAAAAATTATTTTAGGACCAAAAAATTATTTAAGGACCAAAATATCCAAGTAGAGCCAAAGTTTTTAACGCACAAAATGTAGGAAATTTCAAGACAAATATTTTATGAGTTGACAACTTTTTGATATCTTGTTTGGTTCTTGTGATATCAACCATAATAGCAAGTGGTATGAAACGTTCGACACAAAATTGATGAAGTGAAAGAGTGTAAAAATTGGTGCTGATCTCAAAACGTCGACTCTCTGTCTACAATTAACCTCTGTAAATCACCGAAAATCAAATCAGACACTCAATTATGGGAAATCTGAAGATCAAGTTTTCTGTCTGACGAGGAAGTCAAGGCAATAATTAGTGAGTATTTTTACACCTGTTGGTCTCATTATTTTATCTAAGCAAAAAACGGAAGACAAAATGGGAATACCCCTCGTTTATTTTGTTTGCTAATGCAGATATAAGACTTGTAATTAGAAGTATGGTTTGGATTTTATTCGAAAAAGTTTCCTGTTTCACATTTTCCTTTTTTATTCGTGTGGACGATGGGGCATTGATTTTTGATACAGCTAGGACACAAAATAATGATATCTCAAAAACCGGAAGAGCTATCAAAAAGATGTCAACTAATAATACAATGGTCTTAAAATTTCCTACATTTTGTATGTTGATAGGTTTTTGATACGGTGGCTGGCTCAAGAGATACATGCTTTTAAAGTGAGGAGGTCAATCATTTACGAGAGAAGAGAGGTTGAGGAGGAAGACGCAGAGAAGCGAGAGTGTCTATCTACTTTTTTTTTGTCTAGAAAGAAAATGAGCATTCCACTTGAGGCTTATTAGGCTACCAAAAGTCAAGATGCTAAAAGTTAGATACTACTCAGAAAAAGTATCGTAGAAAAGTATATGATGCTCCATATCTCAAGAACCAAAAAAGCTATCAAAGAGTTGTCAATTACAAAAATGAAGCCCATAAAATTTCCTACATTTTATTAGTTAACAACTTTTAGGTATCTCCAACCCTTATTGAGATACTCGTCTTGAAACATCCACTGAGACTTTCACTGACTTTTACTGTTTCCCCTAAACTTGTTGGTTCCAAATTTGACAAAAAAGTTTGATCTCAATTTTTTTTGTTGTTTAGAAGCAAATCTCTTCCCCCCAACATATCCCCAATCACAATTTCCTCGAACAAATATCTATTCCTTCCTCTCAAATCCAATTACCCTCCGTTTCCCTCTCTTCTGAACCTTGGACTCGCTGGATTTTTCCGTTTCCGAAAGATCAAGTACTCGTTTTTCAATTCCTGAATGCATATGCAATCTGTCCGTCGCCTTCTGACGCAGAAACCAATAAGCCGGTTGACTAACTATCAACTGACTTGGGACTGAATAATAATGAAATTGCACCTAGCGAAATAAAATTCCGGGAAATAATATCAGAATTAGAAGAAGGAGTAGGGTGGAGAGGGTGACAATTGATATTCTTTCCTTCATTTGTTTCTTTTCTGAGACTTTGAATTGTAGGAATGAGGAGAAAAGGCGCCGAGAAATGAGAGCGAAAATTTGAGCCAAAGTCCATAAAAATTTTTCATGTATTTCGTCCCAATTTTTCATGTTATTTTGTCCAACTTCCAATGTATTTTGGTCCAATTTTTCAATTTAGATTGGCCCAATTTCTCGTGTATTTTGGCTCAAATTTTCAAGGGTTAGCGATACAAAAAAGTTGTCAACTAAGAAAATGTAGGAAATTGTGTGGGCTTTATTTTTGTAGTTGACAACTTTTTGATAGCACTAACTGTTTTTGAAATATGCTTATTCAAAGTTGCAGAGTTGATAGTTTTTTTGGTAAAATGTTATTTGTTGAGATATGCCTTTTGCGAAGCTCATTGTGGAGAGAGACGGAGAGACGCAGTGAAACCAGAGTGTATGGTTTCTCTGCGTCTCCTGATGCTACCAAGAATGAACAAGTTCCTTATCACGAGTAAAAGTAGAAAGGAAAAATTGAAACTGTAATTTTTTGGATTTTTCAAAGTTTGAGAAATAGCACTTTTCACTTATCATTGCAATGGTTTTTTTTGTTATTGGTTAGTCTTTGAACTTTTTTGTTTATTAGAGAGTCAGAGACGTAGAGAGCTAGACACTCTCGCTTCTCTGCGTCTCCTCCTTCCCTACTCTTCTCTAGTCAAGGTGATTCCCCCCGCTTTCAAAAGTTCATATCTCTGCAGCCAGCGCTCTTACTAAAAAACTGTCAACATAAAAAATGTAGGAAATTTTAAGACAACTTTTTCGTTTGTGGGCAACTTTTTGACATCTCTTCTGGTTTCTTAGATACGAACCGTTAAAGTAGGCCTACAAATCAAAACTTTAGAGCTACCGCATAGTCAGACTGCTCACCGTTTCTCAATTTCCTTTGAAACTGTAATTTTCTTCCTTAGTCTCTATTCTTCTCTAATATTTATTATCCTTCCAGACCATCCTCAAAATGTCGAAAAAATCAATCTACGGAAATCAGACCTATATGGATTTCGAGTTCGAATTCAACACATTTCCAGTCTACTTTGCCTTGCTTCCAATGTCCTATGTGATTCCTACAATATTCATTGTGAACTACACTATTTTCGTGTTCTTGGAACACTTCTTCAGACGGAAGGAGTGTATTGTCAACTCGCAAATTTTTCTGGTCGTCTCGATGGCGCATATTGTGGTGAGTTTCTGGACCGGGACAGGGAATAGAGTTGAAATCCTTGTGTGGTCTAAAATCTGGACCACAAATAGTTCTATAATTCAATTGGTAGTTATGTCATTGATGGTTTAGGTGGAATGATTTTGAATATAATCGGTTTGAAACAGAGAAGAATACGGAAATCAGAAAATGACACAAATTTTCTCTGTTTCAATCTGATACAACCATCATAGATTTTTTTTTTTGGGATATCTGTGATACGATCAGCTTGAAACAGGGAAAAATATAGCATCGTTCCGGAGTTCAAAAAAAATACAAATCAGGAAGCGTCAAGAAACGAAAAATCTTCTCCTTACTAAAGGAATAGTTCTGTCTGTGTGTCCAGATTTGACTCTTGAATAACTTTTTTCCTACTGAACCGTTTGCTTTCATATTTGGGGATCTCCCATGATCACCCGAACGCTTCAATTTCATACTTAAAAATGGTCCGGTTACTGTCGGATTACGGTAGCTACAGTAACCGAAAAATTCTAAAATGGCCCATACTAGACGGGGTGAGCTCAAATTCAACTGGGAACATCCTAAGGACACCTAGAGTGAGCGTGTGAAATTTCAGAATTTTCGGTGAGGAAAGACAGTCTTCTGAAAGTTGAGTTCTAGAACATTCTAGAGAAATCGAGAACGTTCCAGAATGATCCGGAACGACATATCGTATTCATAACATTTTTGGCGGGAATTCAAAAAAATATTTTGGCGGGAATTCAAAAAAATATTTTGGCGGGAATTCAAAAAAATATTTTGGCGGGAATTCAAAAAAATATTTTGGCGGGAATTCAAAAAAAAAATTATTTTGGCGGGAATTAAAAAAATTATTTTGGCGGGAATTCAAAAAAGAATATTTTGGCGGGAATTCAAAAAATTATTTTGGCGGGAATTCAAAAAAAAATTATTTTGGCGGGAATTCAAAAAAAATATTTTGGCGGGAATTCAAAAAAAAATTATTTTGGCGGGAATTCAAAAAAAATTATTTTGGTGGGAATTCAAAAAAATATTTTGGCGGGAATTTAAAAAAAAATTTTGGCGGGAATTTAAAAAAAATTTGTTTTGGCGGGAATTCAAAAAAAATATTTTGGCGGGAATTCAAAAAAGAATATTTTGGCGGGAATGAAAACCTTGATTCAATCGAGAATTGGTCGGCTTCAAATCCGCTTTTTTGAATTCGATTCCTAGAGGGAATCTGGGATCGAATTGACAGTTCGATTTTTAATTTCAGAACATTCCAGACGATTCTAGAAAGTAAGAAAACCTTTCCTTGACAGGAACAACGTTCTTTTGGCCAAGAAAGCCTCACTTTTTTGGAGCATTAAGTTTTCTGCCAGACCAAAGGAGCGGGCGGTCACATAGTTTTCTCCGCTCCTCAGAAATGGCCCGAAAGAAAAATTGAGGAGAAAATCCAATGCCGAAAAACTGAAAATTAAACTAAATTTTCCCTGGAAAAAATATTGATAACTTTCAAAGGAAAACTGGATCTCCCTAGATCTAGAAGAAATGTCAGAAGCTCTGCCAGCAAAACGCAAGGCTTTCACAGTCGTAAAGGTTGGAGGTCCTATTTTCGAAACCGCAAGTATTTAAACGTATCTAAAAAGGCGTTGAAGGCTCCCAACAGTGGATTTCAAAGCTTCCCAATTCATTCTAAAATGACCCGCATTGAATATGAGCACAAGGATATCACTAAGAATAAGCCTGTGAAAAATGCGGGAATTCAAAAAGTACTTTTTTGGCGGAAAGGCCGAAATATGTTTTGAAGGAAAGTCGGAAATCCGTTTGGGAGGAAATGAGAATTTTTATTCAAACTAGAAAGCAAATTTGGCATCAATTCCTTTTGGCATAAAGTTCTGGAATTCCTGGATGATGGTATTGAACCATTCTTTTGACAGGAACTTCAACACTCTTCGTAGTTCAAGGAAAACTTTTTACCTATGTTTCCAATTATTTGTCCTTACCCCTAGACCTGAGTAGGTGGCTTTTCTATCCCTTCTCCTGAAAAGGAGAAAACTACCTAGATCCTGGAGGTTGACACAGGAAAAGGTGTAAATTCCCTGTAAAAAACACGCACACATAGGCTCTTTTGAATTAAGCGAGTATCCGGTAAACTTAAGCCAAAAACGTCAAAAGTAAGATGCGGAAGTTGTCAAATTTATTAGAATAGCGAACAGTCAGGGGCCGAATGCTCTGAAAATAACATCAGGCTCGCTGAATCTGGGAGATAAGTCAAAGGTTTTTGAAACGACTGAGATATGCTGAAGGCTCACGAATTTTCAACTAGCACCGAGCCACGGGTCTTTCAGAATGACAGAAAGCGCACAGAAAAGTAGGTCCTCGGCCCAGTGGATATGTTAGGAAGGTCAGAGGTCTTTTTTTGAAAATTTGAGAGCCTAAGAAATCCTTAGTACGAATGTTCGATTCTAAGTGCGTATAATGGTCCCGAATGCAAAGAATGGTCCCACTTTTTTGAGTGAAAATTGTTTTGAGAATTGAATGGTCCCAGGGTTTTTTCGTGATGTCAAATTGGAAAAATTGCGTTTACGTTGCTCAGGCTTAGAAAAGTCCCAGAAAGTATGAACTTCTACTGAATTTACTGAGCCTAGAAAACCGAAAAGGGTTCGGAAAGATGGGGAGTTGTCAACTTTCGCTACTCAAACCGCATAATTTTCAAAATTGAGACATCTAACGTTTACAGACCATCCTTCGCATTAGGGACCATTTTTTTACATTTGGGACCATTCAATTGGTGGGTCCCTTATTTTTTTTCTGGGACCATTCTTTGCGGTTGGGACCATTATACGCCTTTAGAGCAGGATGTTCCAACCTTTGAAATGGAGCCCTGAACATTGTGGCTCGCGGTGTTTTTGGAAAGGCTGAAGGCTTTGAAGAATAGATTCCGGGACCCTCTAATTTTGTTTAATGAAACGAAGTCTCAGTTGAATGTAATTGCACGTTTTGAAGTTTCTCAAAAAAATCGAAAGTTCTGAAAAATACGCTGAACTCTCCGTGAATTAATGAGAAGGGTCGGAAGCAAAGTTGAATTGTGCTGTAGGCTAGAGCAGAACCCAAGGATGGTTGTGATAAACGGAATTCAGAATCACCTGCGAAACTTCTGAGACACTTTTGAATAAATTCCAATCGAAAAGGTTCTAAGACTGAAGTCTGATCGGGAGATTTTTCGATTCGCAATTCAATGGACGATGATACAACTCTTATAACACTTCACCTTTTACAAAAAAAACCAGTGGGAATTCGCGGCGTAGCCGCGAAATTTCCGCTGGTTGTTTACTGTTTCAAACTAATCCCATCAAAAGTCTATCGTCGAAACTATCAATAGTAGGCAATGGAGACGCTGACAACTAACGAAATGGTCCTCCTGTTGTTATAAACATTTTGTTAGCTGACAACATTTTCATGACTGTAATAGGAGCCGAGGTAAATTTGGTCAAATTCGTTTCTGACACGTGACCCTGGTCCGTTACGGTTCCTTTTGCCGACCTCATCGTGCGCGGACAATAAACAGATTCGCGTACTGGTCCGTTTTGTTGTTACTTTCACGGATGGGTCCGTTATGAACGCATAACGGATGCAAACATCATCCCCGTGCGGATGAATCTCCAATAAATGTTTAGGTGACTTTCGAAACTGATTTGGATGGAGCATCACCAATAGTTATTTAATAGTATAGTCTTCAAACGATCCTGAAACTGGGTATACCACTTTTTCTGTTTCAAGTCAAACTGATGAATGTTACCATTCTTGATGTTATTAATGGGTATTTGTTCATGAATGGCGACTAACTTTTTCACCCTAACATCTTCCAGAACCTTCTATCCTTCTTCTTCGACTACCTCTCCAACCGATTTCCGGCCACCGGAATGATGACGTCCTGGTGTGCCACTACCAACCACGAAACCCTTCTCATCTTCATTCTGGGGTCTCACTTCTATCTGGATTATCTAGCCATGGGATTCCCATTCTTCATGTCAGTACTCAGACTCATTTTTATGGTCTACCCTAACACTCATAAACAGGTATCCGCCCTTGGGTTTCTGTAAGAGATATCAAAAAGTTGTCAACTAACAAATTGCTCAGGACATCATGAGCAATATTTTGTCAGTTGACCACTTTTTGATATCTGTCATGGAAATCGAGATAAATTTGGTCAAATGTCGAAATTGAATTCAGATAATCAGTAAGCTCCTGAAAATCGCCGTCCCTTGCATTTCATTCTATCCAGTTTTCAACACATTCTTCATGTTTCCGGCGACCGGAGAGTGTCGGCAGTTGTATCCGCCTTACGAGTTCGGAGCCATTTTCATACATTATTATGGAGAGATTGCGGGGGTGAGTGGGTACAAAGTGATGTATCTTTTGAGCCAGTTATTTTAACAAAAAACAGTCGACAGCAAAAATGTAGAGAGTTTTAGGACACGCATTTTGCTAGTTTTAAACTTTTTGATAGTTCTCTTAGTTTTCGAGATATACAGCTTCAAAGGTAATGGCTAGGGAGAAACTTTGGAAGACACAGAGAAAACACTCTGCGTCTCCTCCAAAGATCTTCTCACGTTGAAGTTGACCACTAGTTTTTAAAGCTTCATATCTTTTGAACCAATCCTACTAAAAAAATTTAGGAAATTTCAAGACGAACATTTTGTTAGTTGAAAATTTTCCGATAGCTATCTTGGTTCTAGAGTTACGCAGTGTGAACGGGAAGAACCTTGGCTCAGGCTCGGGTCCTTCCCTTTCTCTTTTCCCCTCCTCTAGGCGCCAGGCCACCAAGAGGAGAGACGGAGGAGACTAGACCCCGCCCCTTTTCCTCTAGGAGAAGGGACGGCGCCCAGTTGAGGGAGTCTTAGTTGAGGGACGGACCCTGACGGGTCCTTCCTAATGTCTGGCTCTAGAACGTCATCTGTCTAGAGGCGAGGCCTGACCCTACAGGGATACTGTAGGTTCGAGTCTCACCAGACCCCTACTATTGCTCTATTCATTATTCGTTATCATTTATCACTCTTTATTCTGACCATCTAATAAACCTATACCTTACACAAGAAACCCGAGGAATCGGATAAAGGTTGAGCACAACAGAAGAGGATACGGAGCATCCCCTTCACAGCAGCATCAAATTAAGTATGTATCTTGCAGCTGAGCAACTCTCCATTCCTCCTGGCCAACATCGCCTTCTGGATGGGCTCGACGATAAGTATCAATCTGATGGTGATATTTCTGGTGGCCCAGGCGAGGAACAGAGGATCCCATCACGTGCAGTACAAGAGTCGAAAGAGCAGAAGGGCGGAGCTATCGGTGACACTGACCACTTTCGCCATGATTGTCTCGTTTTTGATGAGGGGCATTTGTTTGGTTGGTTGTGACTTGATCATTATCAGTAGAGCACCTTTACACCCAAGAGCTTTCCTGAAAACTTTCCTGTTTCGTTGAAAACCCTTTAAAAATATATAAATTATCATTCAATTGAATTTCAGGTCCCATTTTCAATATACCGTATTTACTGTATTATGACGGCATGTCGATCTATTTTTCAGAAAGGGGCTAGTGGTGCCGTTATAATACAGTAAATACGGTATGTGTGGACTCTGTACGATCTCTCCAAATTTAGGAAACTGCAAAAACTTGCAAATACAGTATTACCTGGCTTTCAGAACAGAACAAGTTTTCAAATTTTTCACTGTTACAAAGTTTCTGGAAACTCGAAGAGCATGAGACCCCTTGGTTGAAGTTACAACTTATTTTTTCAGATAGTATTCCTGACCGTACCTTCCCTTGCCAGCTGGCTTGCCATCATCCGTCCGCTGGGTTCAGATGCAGAAGTCGTCGTCTCCCCCTGGGTATTCTACCTCACTCATCCGGCGTTTCGGCGGAAAAAGAGACAGTCTACGATCACGGTCGGATACTCGATTAGTTTGGGGTCCGGTGGCAGAAAGTGATAACAATTCTTCATGTGTCATTTTTGATAGATAATAAATTGTTTCAACGGTTGATTAACCACAGGACAATTGATGTTTTGCAAATGGGCGGAGCTTACTTTTCGAGCTCTTTTTGCGGATTCAGACAATATTTGATGATCGAGATTTTCTGTTTCAACCAGGAATGAGATTTAGAGCAAAACAAACCCATACTACTGCCTCGATAAGACAAAAAGCTTATATGTTAGCCAGAAGTTCAGAGACACTTTTTTGACCTTGAGACCACCACGAAAGTTAGAGACAAGGACTGCACTTTCTTCAGGCATATTTTCGTGCCGCACACTTGCAGATTCACGCTCTGCACACTTGCAGATTCACGCTCTGCACACACTCTTCGATTCTTGCTTCCCAGATTGTTTAGACCTTTCGTGGGATCCCCTATACTCTCTAGTCGCTCTAACCATTGTCCATCTTCCTCTGTGTCTCCATTCTCTACTGTTCTATCATCTTGACCTCTTCCCAAGTCTAGAAAGTCCGCAAACACCTCGTCTGCAGACACCAATCGTCTCGGGGACACAGATCTGTCTGGACACCCACGCACTCTCATAGTGATTATTTTTGCTGCAGATTTTTAGTAATTTTTGGCTCCTGGCTTTCAAAACCGGTTGTGCTTCGGAACAGAGTGAAATGAAAACTGAAACGTCTTGAAAAAACGGGAAACTTCAAAGCAAAAATTTTTCAAAAAAATTTTTTTTGCTGTTTCATGGAAGGTTCTTTTTTTGAAGCTTTCCCTTTCTCAACATTTCTTTCTTTTCTTGAAATCCTTCACTCCATTCTCCCACCAACCCCTAAATCCGAACAGTCTGATTCCCCTCGAGGGCACAGAAAGGGTACACATCTTCAGAAGGATCAATCTCTTTTTCTCTGCGTCTCTTCACTTATTACTGTTTTATCGTCTTGACCCCGTTCCGAACACTTGGAGGGTCCGCAAACACTCTGCCAGCATTCACGGACCATCCCGGGGGCACAGAAAACGATGTCGATATTCATGAACACTTCTCCTTCCTACGTCTTTGATTTTTTGTTCGCTCTTCTTTTCACTCATTTTTTGTTTTCAGGACACCCTCCGACATTCAGCATGTCTGTTCCAATTGTCGCTGATACCATCGATAGTTTTCGGGAGAAACTGACCGTAGCCGAAGCCCGTGTGAAGACTCAAGATGTGGAGCTCGCAAAGAAGGAGACCCGGATTGGGCTACTCGAGGCTATGGAGGACCACCATACCCATGAGATCAAGAACTTCAGACGCGCCGAGTACGAAACCTACGATCTCATTGGAATCCTCCGAATGGAGTTGGCTGAGGCGCGGTCGCAAGTTGAGGAGCTGTCGAATTGGAAGACAATGATGACTGAGGAGATGACGAAGCTAGAATCTCAACTGGAATCGAAAAGTATGGCGTTGGGCATGAAGAATGAAGAAATCCATAACATAATGACGATCAAAAACGACGAGATTTGGGGACTGAAGGCGAGGCTCGAGGCTCAAACGAGGGAATTGGAGAACTTCAACACTGACTCCTTTCTATCGTTGAAGAGGGTGAAGACGGAGAGTCTGGAGAAGATCAAGAACTTGGTGGAGGCACTGGCCGCAAAGGATATGGAGAGGACGAAGAATTCCGAAGAAGTCGAGATTTTGAAGAAAGAGTTGGCCGCCAAGAATGCCGAAGTTCAGATGCTCAAAGATGTCATGAAGGTCCGGATGGACGCTAAGAAGATCGATTCAATTGAGGAGTTGAAGAAGAAAAACACGGAGATGGAAATGCTCTACTCGGAGATCGGAAAGTTGTACATGAAGAATCAGAATACGGAGGCCAAGTTGGAGGAGATCACCGACAGAGTTTTCAAGCTGAAGATCAATGAGAAGGCGTCGACTTTGGGAGATGAAATGAAGATTCAGAATCACTAGGAGAGAGAAGAAGTGAAGAAGAAGGTTCTGGAAGCGAATGATGACTGATTACATTTTTGCCGTTTCATTTTTTTTCTGAGTTGCAAATGAATTTTGTTTTATTAATTTTTCCGCGTTTTTCAGCATTGGTTTTCAAGATATACTCGCTGCAAAGTGTCGATTTACGATGAACAGGGAAAGCCTGTTGTTTCGGAGCCTTGTCAAATGTGACATTTGAAAATTGGCGCCAAAAAAAAATGGACATGGGCGTAGAAATGGACAGTAAATCATATAGAGTTACAGTTACCACTGAAAAGTAACACTGTTTCGTACCATCATTTTGTGAAACCGTAACGTTCAAAAAGATACAGTTTCTGCCAAATCCCAAAACAGAAATTGAATAAGAAATGCTGTTAGTTTATTCCTAGACAGTGGAATCGAAAGCAAGTGGGGATAGACCGTCGAATAGGGAGAATGAACATAACATGGTTGTAGAACAATCACGCAAGAGATCAAGAGATCTACGATGGGCAGGGAAACACAGAGTTAATTGAATTTTCATTAGTAAAGATTGGGTAAACAGAACAGGAAACCACACAATTCAATTGGGCCACACAAAAAAGAAGAGCTGATAATCGGTGATCTTGATACTGGCCAATCGTCCGTCGGATTCTCTCTGAATGTCAAAAGCGTTGGTACAGTCGAAAATCTCGTCGGCGGAGGGAAGGTGGTATCTGGAAATCAGAAGATGAAATACACGCATGGATAGATCAAAATCTGGGCTTTCGAATGGGCTAATTGGCTGTCTGCGGAATCTTCTAGATGTCGAGATATTTGCTCCGAAAGATGGCGCACTTCACCATCTTTCACCGGTCAGAGCAAACATCGAAACTTCTAGAAGTTTTTACAGAATGGCACGTAGCACATTTGAAAGATCAGATTTCGTTCTATAAACAGGTCGACTTTTAGAAAATCCGAATATTCAAACCTGCTGGAAAAGAGCCTTCGAAAAAGTGGGTCAAAAAAACTCACTTGCAAGTGGACACATATCTCGCCGGTCTCCTTCCCGGACGATACCGTTGAGTCGGTAACCCGCCCAAAACTTCTCCGACTTCCATCCCATCGTTGTGAAGAAGCATGCAACTCTCTGCAGTCGCCCACATTCCTCGTCCCTCCATCCAATCCTTCAACCATCCGTTGACAATTGTCCCAGAATAAGAACTACTCGCGACGATGATATGTCTCCCAGTGAATGGTGCCGTGTCGCGGAGCAAAACATCTCCGTGGTCCCTGATTACTAGAGTGTCGATGGCTAGAAAAGAGTCCGGTAGAGTGCAGGTGACATCTGGCTGCACGTCAATGATCTCAGGAGTTGTGTTAAAGGATTGAAGGGCTCTGTGAAGTCTCGCTTGACTTCTAACATCGAATGGCATCGCGATTTCCAGTTTTCGAATGGTTCCGAGGTTCGGGAATGGATTGAAGCCCTCGTTTACCGACACATTATGAAACGCGGGTTCTCCGAAGACACTCACAAAGTTTTCAAGGAGAATTGAGAATAGAAAATTGCGAAATCCAGGAGAAACGATCATGGTTGCAGGGTACGTGGTGTAGATGAATCTGAACACAGAAGATGGTTTAGGAAAAGTGGGCGTGGCCTACCTGACACTAATCTTTTTGTTGCCATAACTCCACAGAATCTTCTTCTCTTCACCAGGTCTCGTCGCACTGTCTTCATATTTCATCAATGGGAATAGTTCTCCATTTTGGGTCTCTTTGAAGAGACAGAATTGTAGGTCGATGTATTTCAAGTTCAGTCCACTCGGCGGTTTGGTTTTTGGGAAGTACGTTTTGAGCCAAGGGAAATGGAGAGCGACGGAGAATTGCTCCGTGGGGTCCATCACGGAGAAGACGTGCTGGCGGGCCAGAAATGGGAGGTCGAATAGGCGGAACATTGGCTGAAAAAGAGGGGGATTGATGGCGTAGAATCAGTGGAAATCGATGAATTAAATCGCCTATTATCCATTCGCCTACTATTGAGTGTTTGCGCAACGAGACTCCGCTGTGATACAGTAAAAAAGGCGCGAAAATCCGAAAACATTCCAAACTTTTTTCGATTTTTTTGCTGTTTCAGAGCAATTTTGAATGGGCAAAATCGATCGCCGATGAGATTCAAACATAATTCAACTCATTAAGTTGTCTGAGCGCGATTACTGTACTTTTTGGATGCTTTAGAGGCAAACGATAATAGAGAAAGTATAACGAAAAACGGGAGATTATTGGGTGGATGTGGTTGGGGGTAGAAATGATTAGAAGAGAGGAGAAGAAGAAGCGAGACCATGGATGGTCCGTCCCATTGGCTTGTAGTAACAGGTCAAGGCGCTAGAGAGTGTGTGACGAGGAGAGACGCAGACATGTCTGCTCTGCGTTAGAAAATGGTTGCGTAATGGCAAAACGTCTGGTCCTAACTAAGACTAGACGGCACCATGGGCGGCAATAGGGTGCATATCGTACGTTCCTTAATGAACCGGCACCTCCGTCCCGTCGCTTTGACTAAATTTATCTCACTTCCTGTATCAGCTAGCAAAAAGTGAACTACTAACAAATTGTTTCTCATGTTGTCAAGAATATTTTGTTAGTTGGTCACTTTTTGATAACTGTCACAGGAACCGCGAAAAATTCAGTTAAAGTGACGGAAAGGAGGTGCCGGTTTATGAAGGGGAATATGGTAATTGGTACATAGCCTGCTGTCTCTACCGACAGCTTTGTGTAGAAATTTCGACTGAGCAGTTTTAGGCACAGTACGGTTGTCAAGAAAATACGAAACATTACCATTCATTTTCAGCTACATACTCTCAGCTATAACCCCCCACTTTTGACAGCTTGAAATATGATCTGACAACTTGTGGGCTCACACTTTTGAAGTTGACAATTTCCTTACAATTAGTCAAATTTATAGAAATTACCTAGTTTTCTAGGGTTCCCGTCAATATCCGCTCGTGTAACTGACTCGAACGCAATTTTCTTTAAAAAGTTGTCAACTACGAAAATAAAGAGCGAGAGTTGCTCAATAGACCCACCAATTTTCAGAAAAATCCGATCGGGGACCATTTTTCAAGCCCTCATAATTGACTGGTTCTCGATTGAGACTGTAGGCAAGCTGTATCGGATCAAAGCACAGCCATGATCGCGCATCTGAATGCAGCATTTTTTTGAATCTGATTCTCCAGAAAATTTCGCACCATTTGGCACAAAATTCATAGAATCCATATCATGAAGAGCGACGATAGAGGTCCGGTTGTTGGGAACGCAGTCGGCGAACATTTATCATGGTTTCGTCAAGAACTGGAATTTCAAGAACAAAGAATTCTAGCATTTGATGATTCTCCAGACAATTCTGAATCGATTCGTTTTATTTTTGACAGAATTTGACTCAGTTCGAGCCGAGATACGACTCTAAAACTTTTACACTTCCGGACCGTCAGCACCTTTTTGGCCACCAATAAGCCGTCCCTCGACCATCCGTCAGCCGCTTTTGAGACTTTTTGATTTTCAATCCATTTCCAGAAATATCTTCTGTTTCAAACTTCAATCTTTCACTTCGAATTTGTTGACTTTTGTGTTATTCTGATCATGATACTAAATTGATCTTGTCGCTAGAAACCCCTCAAAAGCAAAGTCAGCAGAGAAACATTCATTCATATGTATGCCGTGAAGAAATAGAGAACATTTTTCATAGAGAAAAAAGAGGGAATGTTTAAAATGGCTTCAACTCGGAGGGGATCGGTTGACAACACTCACAGACGGGATGCACTTGACATGTATTATAAAAAAGGGGATTTGAAACTTTTAGGAAAGTTCTAGAAGCTTCCAGAAGTCTTCAGTAGTTCTCAGAACACATCAGAAGATTCTAGAAGGCTCCTGAACTTTTAGAAGGTTCCAAAAGGCTCGAGAGGTCTATAGAAGTCTCCAGAAGCATTCAGAACCCTCCTACGATGTGAATTGGGTAGGAAATGATTATAGAATAGAGTGGAATGGCTAAAAAGAAGAGATTATGCGGATGGGTTGCGTTAAAGTCTCAAGGGAGTAGAAACCAGTGATAAGAATGGCGGGAAAAAATCATAAACTCAAATGGGGGATATCATCCGAAATCGGGGACTAGTAAAATTGAGATCATCTAAGAAGAATGAGAGAGAGAGAGAGAACATTTTTGACAGTTGGAAAGGAAATTTTGAAAAGAAAAGGAGGAATCGGAAGTCAGTGAAAGGAAAACGGAATCATAATCGAAACACAAAACGTGGGTTAAAACTACAAAAAAACTAAGCATCAATGACGACCAGAAGAGACGTTGTCTACTCAAACATGGCCATCTTGAGAGCCTCATTGAGCACAAAGTTCGGATTGTCGGCCCGTGCCACGTGGAACGCCGAACTGATCAGTTTGCGGATGTTGATTTGGAGGGGTCTGATGGACGAGCCGTTGTCCTTCGTCTTGGGCTTGTTCATGCTGTAGTAGTTCTCGAGCACCAGAAGAACGTCTGGAAATTAAAGGAATTGGAGCATTTGTAATTGAGATCAATTGTATTTAGAATGCAAAGAACAAGATTCTGGTTGAGGCTTAGTCTTTGGGGAGTAAAATCAGTGGTGAAAATGGCGAGGAAAAAATCTGTGAATACAGACTGGAGGGATTAATAATGAAGGGAATTCCTTTAACAGTTGAATTCCATTCTCGTGAAGCTACAGTAGTCTGTGATGGTCCGAACTGCAAAAAAAAAGTCCGGACATCTGGAAATCCAGACACATTTCTAGGATTCATGGTGTTGATCTCATTTTAAACGTCGATTATGGGATTATTCAGCTAGGTAAAATACCGGTAAAAAACCTAGTATTTTACCTGTTTGCCTTATTCAGCAAACAAGCAAAAAAGCAAAAAACCCCCCTGCGGCGAGGGGTTTTTTGCGCGTTTTTTGAACAGCGCGGGCAGCGCGGCAGGCAAATCGCGTCGAGACCTTGTTCTATAAATCCGTGTCCCTTTAAAGTTTTTTGTCGGATTACGAGGGGTTCTTTTATGAAATGGAGGATTTCAGACTGAAATTGAGCGGTTTTCAGCTAAAAATAAGGTTCTTTTCTGAAATGTTTTGCTTAAATTCGAAGAAAAATTCATTTAAAAGCAAAAAATAGGAACAGCGGTCGAATCGGGCGATGGAATAGACGATTTCGGAGCGAAGATAATGTGATTGTCTGATAGTTCGGAGATAAGAGAACTTGGTGGATTCGGAGAATTCGAAGAGCTTTGATTAGGAAAACATCACAGCGGTAAAAAAGTTGATTCAGAACACAAGACTGGAAAATGTAAACTCGACCCATCTGGAGTCATTCTTGCTGAAATCGATTTGAAACTGTCGCATGAACGAATTCCATTGAACTACCTGCATTTTCCAGTTACCATACACTCAAGAAAACGACAATTTCAGTATTTATCGGCACTAATTTTTGTTCCTTCAGTCAAGATTTTTTTCGGGTTGATTGCTGCCGATTTACCTTCTGAATCAATACATTCTTCTCGATTTCAAACACTCTACACTGTGAAATACATTTTTGTTGAATTTTCTCAAAAAATTTCAGAAAAAACGCTCAATTTTGGCTGAAAAAAGCCAAAATTAACTTTGAAAAAAAACAAGCCCCCGTATTTCGACAAAAAACTTTAAAGGGACACCGATTTATAGAATAAGGTCTCGACGCGATTTGCCTGCCGCGCTGCCCGCGCTGTTCAAAAAACGCGCAAAAAACC
Organism: Caenorhabditis sp. 40 LS-2015; assembly: GCA_900536305.3. Taxonomy (NCBI): domain Eukaryota; kingdom Metazoa; phylum Nematoda; class Chromadorea; order Rhabditida; family Rhabditidae; genus Caenorhabditis; species Caenorhabditis tribulationis. The sequence continues at coordinate 78,619 of LR543336.1, forward strand.
CCTCGCCGCAGGGGGGTTTTTTGCTTTTTTGCTTGTTTGCTGAATAAGGCAAACAGGTAAAATACTAGGTTTTTTACCGGTATTTTACCTAGCTGAATAATCCCATTAGTAGAAATTATGTGAAACAGTGAACACTTTCAGCTATCCATCTGTGCACCATTGTGACTGGACGTCTGCTCAAAAGGAGCAAAAAATTTCTGTATTTTCAGATCCTCATCAGTGAACTAGATAATAAGAGAAACCGGGGATCTAGATCAAATCTAGTTTGTTTCTTTCCCCCCTTCATCCGGACATCTGGGCACACAGAAATCCAAAGAAAACCTACCTCTTGTCGAGAACTCGAATCCGTATCGATGCCCATCGAGGACGTCGAGAATCTCGGGCTCGATGAGAATCTTTCGAATCTTCTTCTTCAGGAAGTCGGGCACCGTACGATCGCGGGTGAAGAAATTTCCACGTATCGGACCGTATCTTAGTCTGAAAATCATCGATGTTTAGTCTCCAGAGGAATGCCTCCGGGCTTGAAAAGGGAGCGAAACCCTTCTCGGACTCTTAAGTTTCTGTCGCTATTTCTTTCAATTCGCTCACTTTTTCTCCAAAGCCGCCTCATCGATCTCCTTGATTTGGGCTCGGAAATCGACGTCGCCTCCTTCCTCCGACGCCTTCCGATCGTCGGGAACACAGTCAGCGAGCAGCTCGAGGAATCCGGCGAACTGGGAGCACGAAATGAACGGGGTGGCTAGCTTGAGGGCGGTCTGGAAAGAGAATCACCGAATTTTCGAGTTCATCTGCCTGAGAATCCGTTCTGGCCAGGTCCAGGATCAAATTTAGAATTTCCAAATCTCCTAGAGCATCTTCAGCGGTTTCGAAGCACTCCAAATCTTAGAATGATCCACAAATTTCCTACAATCATCCGGTCATTCTCCCGCTCACCTTCTTCTCCAAATCCACCTGAAACACCTGCACATTCGTCTTCAGCCGCTTCTCCATCTGCGCCACCTTGCGAGCTCTCTTCCTCTCCGCCGCCTCCTTCTCCTCCTTCGTTTTCAGTCCCGATTGAAGCTCTCTGAGCACTCGGCGTCTCTCGTCTCTCTCCTCCTTCGTCTCGTTGCCCTGATTGAGGACCGCGTTGAGCGCCTGCATCTTGTTCGGCAGATCGTCGAGATACTCTATGGTTCGTCGGAATTTCGCCTGGAAAATGAGGGGGTCTACAGCTAAAAAGAGGGGCGGGGTCTCCTACATCCTTCTCGGCAATCTCCTCATCATTCATACGGTCTATGTCGGAGAGAATGCTGTCGTCGGAGTCGAAGTATTTGCCTGGAAATGTCAATTTTTGCTGGCCTAAAATCCGACAACTCGGCCCCCCTGGTTGGTCTACGGTACGTTAAAGGAACATGGTTGATGTTCCGGTGAAATTTTTCGTTTTCGCTAAGGAAAAATCAAGATTTTCAGTCGATTTTCAAGCGATTTTCATCGCAAAAGGTCCAGTAGGCCATAGACCACGAAATTGCTCACCGGTATCCCCGCAGAGCGCTCTGACCAGCTTGTCCATGTCCTCGTCGCTAATGGTTTTTCCTCGAATCGCGGGAAGGAGGTTTCCGAGTTCGCCGACTTCCTGGGGAAGCTCCGACGCTGCCATCAACTGGTTTCGCTGCTTGCGATCCTCGGATTCTTCGGGTTCTGGAGTGGTCTTCACCTCCTTTTTGGGCCCCTTTTGTTCGTTCTTTTTCGGCTTTTTCTCCTCTTTTTTCTTGGCTTCTTTTGGGATCTCTTCCTTCTTCGTCTTCTTTGGAACTTGCTCTTTTTTCTCCTCCGTTTTCTTCGGTTTTCCCAGCCAAACATCCATAGATTCTCCGTCCGTCTTCACTTCCTTCTTTTCCTTCTTGACGACTTCTGATTTCTTCCCAGCCTTAAGCTCCTTGACCTCAACCGGCTCTCGCTTCTTTTCCAATTTCCTGGCCGGCACCTTCCGTTCCTTTTCATCCGATTTCTTCGCCGCCTTCTCATCGACTTTCGATCGCTTCTCGGGTGAACTCGACTCGTCCGGCGACTTCCGTTTCTGTTTGACTAGGTACTTGTCCATTTTCGAGTTACTTTTTTGAGGGGGCTGGAAAATGGGAAGGGATGAGTGCCTGAATTAAAGCATGAGAGAATTTCGAGCGGAAAATTCAAGCTTTTCTGAAATTCGATGGAAAAATTGCAAAAAAAGGAACGAAAAACTTCAAAAATCTTTTCTGAAAACTGATTTTTCAGCATTGTTCAGCTATTTAGCAAAAATTATTGAGAGGAGAACGTTTGGAAATTATTCGATAAAAATAATGAATCTGCTTTGAAACAGTGAAAAATAGGGAAAAAGAAGACAAAAAATATTAAAATTTTCATTTTTAACAACAAAAAAAACCCGCAAATTTTTCAAAAGCTGTCTCTACATCTAGAAAATACAGAAAAATAAACTCAAAAAACAGAAAAAAGTCTATCTAAACAAGAACATTTTCGGTCACTTTTGTTCGACTTTCCAACAGAAAGTATAGTAGAAAAAAGTGCCCAAAAATTATTATCAAATCCATGCGATCACCAATTCTTCTCCATCGGCGACTCGATCACATAACCGCCCAAATCGAACACCGCTCGGCCGGCATTCAGCAGAGACGGATTGAAGCGGACGAGACCGAAGAGGTCGGACAGGGCGTCCAGCTCAAACCACGTCGCTCGGGAGAGTCTGAAATTGGGGGAAACCGATGTTAACGATATTTGAGAGACGGAAAAGCGGCCTGGAAAAGCGAGTGTCTAGGTTATAAGGAAAGACGTGATTTGGAAGGAAAACTTGATTTTCGACTCCAAGGAATACTTATTGAGGCCGAGTTATGGAAAGTTAGGCCATTTCGAATCCCAGGCAATCACGTGGTCATATAGACGTAGTCATACAAACGAACGAATTCTGAAGGTTCACCACTCGAAATTTGTGGAACTGGCAGCTTCAGAATTGACTACAACTCGACTCCATTGAATTCTCCTGAACATATTCAGAAAGTTGGGCCATGTGTAGACCTGAAAGGGGACCGAAAAGACACACAGATGAACGAATTCTGAAGGTTCTCAAAGCTTCTAGGGATTCTGGAAATGCTCGAACATTCTCCACTGGGAAAAACTCGGCCTGAAAAGTGGAAACCTAGGATTCAAGACCATCATCTATGAGTTGAACCGTTCCATCGACGTATTAAGCGCGGCCTAACTTTCTCGCTGGATTTCTCGGCCACAAACACCGATCCTCTCTGTACCTCGAACAAATGATAGTGGCCCACGCCAACTCGATGTCCGCGTTCCGCAGCCCAATCGAATATGATCGGGACGCTCTGGAGATCGTGGACACCATCACCAGATTGTTCTTGAGCACCGAGACGAGTGCCTCAAGACTACCATAGTCCTGTTCGATGTTCTTCCCCTGCGACGTCATCAGGCGAGACACGACGTTGTTGATGCGCGACATGGAGAACTCCAGCTCTTGGCAAGCCATCTGAAAGTACACAATATTGGGGATGGTCAAGAAGGTCTCGCCATACCTGCAACGAGGGATGCGCGTGCTCTGCAATATAATGCGTCAGGCCCGGATTCTTCATCTGCTCCGCCTCCGTCTCGTTCCTCAGCCATCTCTTCAGTGTGCTCACGATTCGCTTATGGGACGTTGACGTCGCCCACGTGGCAATCGTGGCCATCCCGATTTGCTCAATGTCGGCCGAGTCGTCGAGGATCGAGAGAAGCGTGGTGACGTCGCGAAAGACCTTCTCATGGGGGAACTCCGAGTCGCTGGCGGCGACGCCGACCAGTTCCAGTTGCGTCGAGATTATGGACTGGAAAATTTGGAGGAAAATTTAGAGTTTTGAATTCCCGCCAAAACAATTATTCACCTGCAAGACATCCCTTGTCAACATTGACAACAGCGAGTTCTCGATATCCACCACAATCGTCAAGCCCTCGTCGATCAGCCCGGCTAGATAATAGAGCGCCGACTCCAGCGCGTACACTTTCAACGCCAGATCCGTTACGGCTCGTTGCGACCGCGAATCGTCCGATAGACACCCTCTATCCGTCCTCCTCGACGGCGTTCGGTTACACCAGACGGAGAGCTCTCTGAGGGCTCGTCGAGCCATTCCGATGGTGGCGGCTGCCAGTGGCATTCGACCGCTTCCTGTCATCTCTGCGGCGATCTCGGAACCATTGCCCGGGGCGCCCAACACGTTCTTCTCGTTGACCAGAGCGGTGATGTCGATGCGTCCGATGTCGGTGCCGCGGAGACCGACGGTGGCGTCTCGGCGGAATTTGATGCTGTCTGTGGTGCCGAGTTCGGCCTCGTCGAGGATGTAGCACGTTTGCTCGCCGTCGTTCTGGAAATCACTGGGTGAAGCTGGCATTCTTAGTCGATTTGTTAGACTTTCGGTCAACTTCAGACGATTTCAAGTCTCTTAACAACGAAATAGAATCTTTCAGAATCGTTCTCAATCATCCAGAATCCTTTAGATGAGTGGGAGAGACTCCAGAATCTTTGAGACCTCTTCAGAATCGTTCAGCACTCCACAGAATCATCCAGACACCCTCGGAATCCTTGGGATCCTCTAGAATCATCCAGACAACCTTCAAACTCTTCTAGAATCATTTGGAACTCTTCAGAAGCTTTCAGAACCGATTACAATGACTTGGAATCTGCCACAAGCTCTCAATTTCCTCCAGGACCTTCCTGAATCCTCAATACATCTCTAGAATCATCTAGAGCCTTCCAGGATCCACTAGAATCCTCCAAAACCTTTCTCAAAGCTAAAAAACTCAACTTACACTCGCGAAAAGCACATAAAAGTTTGCATTGTGCTGTCCGACAACCCGAACGCTCTCCCCATTCAACATCGACTTTCCAGCGGGTCCCACCGTCTGCCCAAGTCTCCCTCCGTTCGTATCCTTCAAAATCGCCACCGCTGGCCGAACTTTTCCCTCGGCCAGCGCTGTTAAATACTTGAACTTTTGATATTCCGATCCATAAATTGTCAACAGATTCGCCACTTGCAACGCGATATGAGCACTCGTGTAGACGTTCCAGTCGATGCTCAACTCCTCGAAAACCTTTGAAATGTCTTTATTATTCATTCCAACACCTCCGAAATCCTTGGGAATCGTCAAAGAGTGAATCGCATTGCTTCGAAGGGTCTCTAGCACTTCTGACGATAAATTTCCCTCTTTTTCGATAGCTTTCGGGTCCACACAAAGCTCCAGAGACTTTCGAAGCACGTCTACAAAGCCCTCAATGTTACGCACGTCGTCAGAATCAGAGTATTCCGGGTAGATCATGAAGTCCTGGAAATTTTAAAATAAGTTTCAAAATATACGAAAATTCGCACTTTTTCAAATCGATTCATTGCGAATCCTCTCGATAGCGACCGCTTCTCAATCGGAGCCGAGTTATCCAACGTTCGAATTGCATATTTACTGAAAAAAATCTTCAATTTTTCATCATCAGTTTCCGACTACAAAATCCCACCTTTTCTCACTGAATTCTGTTACTTTTTCAGCCTTCGTCGCATCGCTAACACTTCTGACAGTTAGTTTTTGAAACTTTCGTGCTCGGAAAAGCAGTCTGTGCATTTTTACGGGCTTAACAACGGTTTAAAATCGAAAAAATGGTTGAAAAATCGAGGTGGAAGAGTTTCGATAGGCAGTGGGGGTTTCTAGGTCGCGGCCGCGGATTTTGCGCGGGAGTTTGAAAACAAAGGGCTACGCGAGTAAAATGGGATTTTCCCGTTCTAATTTCATCGCCACGAATAAATTTCAAGTATTTCTCAAAAGCCATAAGGACAGACCGCACAATTTTTGTATTCCCCAAAAATTTTGCAGTGTTGCTGAGGTATTGTTGCAAATCGTGAGTTTTGAGGTGAAAGCAAGGGTGCTCTATTGATAAAAGTGGCATTTCTGGGAGCTTTTCAGCTGAAAATGACTGGAAAAAAAATGAAAATGAAAAGAAAATTTACAGCTTTGCCAATTAGAGAGCGAGTAAAACAACTAGCAAAAACGCACAAACACACAATGATCAACATCTTCATTGTCATCGGATTTTCGCTCGTTTCCACCGTATTCCTTGTGAAGTGTTCGTCGAAAAAGTCGAAGAACAAGTCGACGCCGTCGACACCATCGACGCCGTCCGAAGGGCCGAAGCAGCAGAAGCCGACGGTGGTAAGTGCGCTCTACTGGACTCGAAAGTTGAAATGCTTGGAATTGAGTCGTGACTATACTCATTCGAATCGTCTTGAAACGCTGAGCAAAATGATGTAATTTTCGTCAAAAAATTTGCAAAACCGACAGAATTATTGTCCGGCCTAAGCAAACGCGCTCAACTGCACAAAATAAAAATTCTAGAACCAGGTCTTGATTATACTCATTCGACGCGCCTTGAAACGATAAAAGGAATGGTATAGTTTTCATCACAACAGATAAGAAACTAACAAAGTTATGGTCGATTTTCTAACATTATTTTCTTAAACAGCAAATTTTTTTGTTCGAAAATTTGTAACTTGACTCATTGTGAACCGATTTTCATGATTTTTGACTCAAAAAATTCCGAATTTTTCCAGGTAGCCCCTCCACCAAACCTTTCCCAGCCAGCCACCCCAAAAAGCTCGGACGTCAATCCCAACAATGAGGCGAGAGATGAAGAGAAGGCAGCAGCAGTGAAAGAGGACCAAAAACCATCGGATACTCCGACGAAGAAGGATGAGGAGGTGGTGGAGAAGGAGAAGAAGGATCCGCCAGTTGCAGTGCCCAAGAAATCGTCAAGAGAGAATGTGAAGAAGGAGAAAGAGTCCACTGGGATGAGCAGCACGCAGAAGGAGGAGACCGAGAAGAAGAACGAGGTTTGTTAGGTTTATATCTCGGTGCGGAGTGGAGATATTGAAAAGTTGTCAATTGCAAAAATGTGTGACATTTTATGCTGAGCAATTTTGTAGTTGACCATTTTTTGTTAGCGTCGTTCGTTGTTGAGATATACGCTTTTGAAGTCAAGAAGCAGAAAACCACGGTTCTCTATGTATCTGCGTCTGTATCTCAAAAACAGGCGGTGTTATCGAAAAGTTGTTAACTACAAAGCTGCTCAGCATACAATTTCACACATTTTTGTAGTTGACAACTTTTTGATAGCTCCGCCCATTCTAGAGATACATTTGATCAAAGTCAAGACACTCGCGTTTCTCTGCGTGTCTCACCATTCAACTTGAAAGACTTGAATCTCGTCAACGGGCGGTTTTATCGAAAAGTTGTTAACTACAAATTTGTGTGAAATTTTATGCTGAGCAATTTTGTAGTTGACCATTTTTTGATAGCACTGCCCGTTCATGAGATATGCGCCTTTAAGTTGAAGCATCTCTAGAGACGAAGAGAAGCGAGAGTGTCTGCGTCTCGACTCTCTCATTTTCCTCATTGTTTTTGCTTCAGGAGCCATCCAAAAAATCCAAAATGAAATCCACTCGAAAAGATGGAAAATCCGTCGAGAATCTGGTAACACCGCAGGGATGCGAGAAGGAGAAGGATCCGGAAGCGAAGACGCAAGAGAATCAGGATGAGAAGAAGGAGGGGTAAGTGTGCTCCATTGAGAATTCTAAATATGATTATCAACGGAGCGCGTTTGTTGCAGAGAGATGAGCGAGGCGAAGAAGGAGATGCTCCGCGAGGACGACACTTTGCGAGAGACCAAATCGATTGGCAAGAAGAAGAAGGAGGCGAAGAAGGATTAACTTGAATTTGATAAAGTCTATTTTTAATTTTTTAATTGTTTAGTGTTGCAAATGCGATGAAAATCGACCAAAGACCACAAAATTTCTTGCATAACATATAGAAACTCTTCAGTAATACATCTGGAAGTTTTGTTTCGAAAAACTTACAATTTACTGAATTTTCAGAATAATTTCAGATGTAGTCGTCACTCGGAAAAGAAACCCTTCTTTTCACAAATCAGTTGTTTCAAATAGTTCCTTGAAACAGTAGAAAAAATTTGGGGGGTATTTTGGATTACGGGCTCTCGAGTTATGATGCTGAGGGCAGAAAGGTATGAGTGATGGCTAGAATGAGTTGAAAGTTTCAGAGAATGTGTGTTTTGAACCGTTTTTTTGTCCAGTTCAACTTCTGTTCAAATTTCAACAAACTGACCGAGGAAACATAATACTTTAAAAAGCATTTCAAGAAACCAATTCTCCAAAAATTTTAGCTAATTCGAGCCGTGTTTCACAGTTATACACAACCGAGTTATACCCAAAGAGCCAATCTTCACTTTTTTGCTCCAACCATTACATCATCAATGTATTATTTGGCTGACTGTCACAAACATCTGCTGCAAGAACTGACTAGGGAAGGTTGTGAACGGGGATATACCACTTCAGTATGTGATGGGTACCATTGGAAAGATCATGTTCTGGAATGTATAGTGGCGTTTTCAAAAACTGCTGCCGACTTCTAGAAGTCGAGTTATGACCTTCTAAAGTTTGGTTTTTTGCACGCGCAACAGATTTGGTAGCCTTTGGCCTACAGAAAGCCAACTTCAGAAGATCATAACTCGACTTCTAGAAGTCGGCAGCAGTTTTTGAAAACGCCACTTTACATTTCAGAACATGCTCTTTCCAATGGTACCCATCACATACTGAAGTGGTATATCCCCGTTCACAACCTTCCCTAGTGAGATAAAGAGGTCCCTCTTTCTATGACGTTACTATACAAAATGGCCATCAGAGGGTCCACATACTCCGCCCTCTGCAAGAGTCCACATTTTATTAGCTCTCTTGGGAAGAGAGAGAGACGCGCGATTGGTTTTTGATTGCCACCTGTTTATTGTCTTCTTTTGACAATAACTTCCTTAAGAATATCGATTTTGCATACCATTCTCTCCTTGGAGGTTTCGATTTGTCCCCCTCTCATTGCTCGGCATTCATATTATCGTTTCTTATTATCCTTCCTCGACCCAATTATTCGTTCCAATTTTTCAGCATGTGGAATCAGAATCAATACAGAGGACCACGATACGGAAACCCCCCGATTCTGTATCGTCCGTCAGGACAAGAGAATCAAGAGAATGAACCATTCCGAGCTCACCCATCGGCGGGAAGACAGGTGCCACGAATCGAGTCAAGATATCCGTCCGGTGTATTAAGGTGAGGTTAGCCGGATTCATGGGATAGGTATCAAAAAGTGATCCACTAGCAAGTTGCTCAGGACATCATGAGCGATATTTTGTTAGTTGATCACTTTTTGATATCTGTTACAGAAAGTTAGATAAATTCGGTCAAACTGACGATACTTTTTTACAGACCCTATCACCAAAACCAGCATGCTCAGCATTCCCATACAGCAGAAGAGATAGCTGCTGAAAAAACACAAAGGGCAGAAGTCCACATTCAAAAACAAGCGGAAAGTAAGGCAAAACGATTGGCAGAATCCGCGATTTGGCCGAAGATTGAGGCGTGTTATATGCCCGAAGCGTGGAGGTGAGTTTATCTTGGTTTCTAGAGGAGGTATAGGGAATTGGTCAACTAACGGATTGCTCAGGACATGGTGAGCAATGTTTTGTTAGTTGACCAGTTTTCGATATCTCTTTTAGGAATTGAGATAAATTGGGTCAATGACATGGTTTACAGACAAAAATACCGAACCGATCATGCTGAACCGTTCTTCAAGTCCGTGAAAATTCTACAAATGATGAGAAGGTGGAGTTTTGAGGAAGCCAAGGAGACTCTTCTGGACATTCTCGTCAAGGTCACTTTCATCGAAACAAATCTGACAATGAATGGGCCACGGACGGCGGAGGAGCTCTTCGACAATCTTCAGTTGGCTCAGGATAACGAAGAGGTAAGTAGAGAGAAGAGGAATCAAAGTTTATTTCTTCATTTTCCAATACTGATCTCAACCTCCCAAACTTGATGTTCTTCTGGATCTTATGGGACGATTATGAGAACTAGGCAGCTTTTTATTATCCAAAACTTTGTCCAAATTTATCTCACTTCCTGTAACAGTAATTAAAAAGTGGTCAACTAACAAAATGCACATCATAATGTCCTGAGCAGTTTCTTAGTGGACCACTTTTTGATATCTGTTACAGGAGTCGAGATACTCTCAGTCAAAGTAACACCTCAATTTCCAGACCATCCCATTCTCATCGCCAGAAGACCTTGCTGCATTCTGCGACTCGATGCCTCTCAATTTCCACAAGGCGGCTGGAAAGAGATACAGAAATACGGGAGTGCAGGGACGTCGACTGGTGCAAGAGTTAAAGAGGCGACTGGAACTCGGCGACGTCATCGATGACGATAGTTTGGATCAAGTGTAAGTGTTAATAGAAATCTCGGGATTCTCAAGACTTCTAATCTTGAGCTCTTTGCTTTTCAACAAGATTGCTATTTTCAGCATGAAAGACTTCTGCGAAACCATCCAAGTGAAGCCGGGCCTCGAAAACTTTGCCAAGAGAGAGGCCGGATTGGACTACTCCTCGTGGTGGTTCTTGGCCAAGAAGATTCCAGGTTTTCAGTACGGTAGGTGGATTCTCATCCCTTCTCCTTCTCCAGATTACCAGAATGATTCCAGACAAGAAAAGCGGTCGTCTCTCTCTAACCCCAGAATCCGTCGATTCGCTTCCCCTCAACCTGCCCATCTTCACCGACACCATCAACTCGAGTCACCCGAGAAAACGGGATAACTCGCGAGAAATCGACACATTCACGACCTATTTGTGCACCTGGATGACGGTTAGAAGAATGGGTGTAAGATATCAGTACTTGTGAGGAGAATACGTGAACTTTTAAAAATCTTTCAGATGCTCATCAACAGCGAGGACTTGATGGGCGTGAGGGCGTCGTTCTACAACAAATATCACACCTGGGCACCCGAAACTCTCTATAGAGCATTCGTGAGTATTCTAGAGATTGAGAACTCCCCCAAATCGTCATTTCAGAATCTCACTCACGGATGCATCCGTCCAAACTTGGCTACTGGCCCAGTCGAGGTGTTCTCCGTGGAGCCGACTACTATCTGCTTCCTGGACAACGTGTGCACTGGATCCTCTGCTCGATCATCTCACACTGATCAGAGGGGACCGTTGAACTTTAGAGCGGCTAATAAGAACTATTTGCATCAAGAGGAGCAAATCGTTCCGCGCAAAACCGAAGAGTAAATTGTATATCTTTCCCTGTCTTAACACCACTCTTTTATTTTCCATTTTCTCCGTTTCAGAACTGTTTTAAACCACCGAGAGATAATAAAGTTGCTGATTGAAATGCAGATCGAGTTCAGAAGAGAGGAGACGCAGACACTCTCGCTTCTCTGCGTCTCTCTAGCTATTTGCTTTCGAACGGTTGTATCTCGAGATAATGTGGTGCTATCAAAAAGTTGTCAATTTATAAACTGTTTGTCTTGAAATTTTGCATAGTTTTGTAGTTAATAAATTTTTGGTAAAATCACTCGTTAATGAGTTATACACCCTTGAATTCTCATATCTACTCGACTTCGAACGATTGTATCTAAAGAAGGGACGGCGTTATCAAAAAGTGTTCAACTACAAAATTTAGATAAATTTAAGACAAACATTTTACTAGTTGATAACTTTTTCATAACACTGCTTGTTTTTGAGATACAACTCTTCAAAGTCAAAGTTCCCAGAGACGCAGACAGTCTCGCTACTGTGTGTCTCTTATGATTTTGGCTTTAAACCTCTATATCTTAAGAACTAGTGATGCTATCAAAAAGTTGTTGACTACAAAAGTGTTTAAAATTTCAGGAGAAACATTTTACTAGTTGACCATTTTTTGATAGCACCACCCGTTCTCGAGGTACAACTCTGCAAAGTTGAAGGGCCCGAGACGCAGAGAAGCGAGAGTGTCTGCCTCTTGTTTACAATATCTCACCCGTCTTATGCCATGATGCACACCCGATAACCATCTTCTTTTACTCCGCAAAAGTGACCGCGGGTGACCTTGCAGGAGAGAACATGTTGATGAAGAGACGCAGACAGTTAGAAAAGGTCTCTCTTCCCCCTCTCTCCTCTTCTTCATTCTTTCTTTTTGGCGCGCTTTTTCGTCGTTCATTTTTGTTTCTTTTTGCGCACAATGGTGCCCATTTTTTGCGATTTTCTCACAGCAAAATTGAGATTTCTTGACTTTTGAAAAACCCTTTACATTTCCAGTTCCAGAACGAAGAATGTTCACTCGAGGCAGAGGAAATTTTCAACGCGGCGGCGGCCGGCCGTATACGGGAGAAGAGATGAATTGGAATGCAGCCGAGAAGTCCAGGAAAGAGGAAGAGAAGGCGAGAAGAGAAGCGGAGAGGAAGCAAAAGGAAGACTATCGAATTAAAAAACAGGCGGATAAAGAGGCACGGAAAGCGGCGGAACTCGAGTTGTGGCCCGAAATTGAGCCGAGTTATACTCCAGAACTTTGGAGGTAAGTTTAACTTGGGTTCTAGAAGATGTATAGGAAATCGGTCAACTAACGAATTGCTCAGGACATGATGAGCAACGTTTTGTTAGTTTACCACTTTTCGATATCGGTTGAGAGTATTGAGATAAACAAGGTCAAAGACATGTTTTACAGACAAAAATACCGAACGGAGCATGCTCAACTGCTCTTCAAGTCCGTGGATATTCTGCAAAAGATGAAAGGATGGAGTTTTGAGGAAGCCGAGAAGACTCTTCTGGACATTCTCGTCAAGGTCACATTCATCGAAACAAATCTGACGGTGAATGGACCACGGACAGCGGAGGAACTCTTCGACAATCTTCAGTTGGCTCAGGATAACGAAGCGGTGAGTAGAAATTGGAGGTTTATAAGCATACTTCTTCCCTTTCAACTGCTGCTCTCAACCTGCCAAACTTGAGTCAAGTTCTTCTGGAACTTATGGGACGATTATAGGAACTAGCCAGCATTGGATTATCTAAAAATATTTTGCCCAAATTTATCTCACTTCCTGTAACAGATATCAAAAAGTGATCAACTAACAAAATGTACGTCATAATATCCTGAGCAATTTGTTAGTTGACCACTTTTTGATATCTGTCACAGACGCCGAGATACTCTTAGTCAAAGTAACACCTCAATTTCCAGACCATCCCATTCGCATCGCCAGAAGATCTCGCAGCATTCTGCGACTCGATGCCTGTCAATTTCCACAAGGCGGCTGGAAAGAGATACAAAAACACAGGAGTGCAGGGACGTCGACTGGTGCAAGAGTTGAAGAGACGGCTGGAACTCGGCGACGTGATCGATGACGATGGTTTGGATCAAGTGTAAGTGTCGAGACTTCTAATCTTAAGCTCTTAGCTTTTTAACAAGATTTCTCTGTTCAGCATGGAGGACTTCTGCGATACCATCCAAGTGAAGCCGGGCCTCGAAAACTTCGCCAAGAGAGAGGCCGCATTGGACTACTCCTCGTGGTGGTTCTTGGCCAAGAAGATTCCAGGCTTTCAGTACGGTAAGTGGATTTTCATCCCTCCTCCTCCAGATTACCAGAACGATTTCAGACAAGAAAAGCGGTCGTCTCTCTCTAACCCCAGAATCCGCCGATTCGCTTCCCCTCAACCTGCCCATCTTCACCGACACCATCAACTCGAGTCACCCGAGAAAAACGGACTACTCGCGAGAGATCTACGCATTCACCACCAACGTGAACACAGAGTCGGCGTCGATAAAAATGGTGGTAAGAATCGAATGTTTTTGGGTGCCCTTCTGAATTTTCTGTTTCAGATGGTCCTCAACGGCGAGTTGCACGATTGGAGCGGTGGATTCTACCGGAAGACTATTGTCCCACAGCCGGCGTATCTCGACAAGACCTTTGTGAGTAACTGTATCTCATTAGTGATAGAGACCCTCTTATTCCAGACCCTCACCCGCGGCTTCGTCCGTCCCACCCAGACTCGTGACGTCATCGAAATCTTCACCTCCGAGCCGACGTCCTTCTGCATGCTCAACAACGTGAGCACGAAGGCCGCGAGCAGCACGTTGCTCGCCGGAAAATCCAGCACATTATATTTCATAGCGGCCGACCAGAGTGAGAAGCACCACAAAAAGCAAATTGTGTCTCGGCTGAGAATAAGAGCGGACGAGAAAAAGGACTGTCAAGATAATGGGGACGATGGAGACCAATGAGGGATTTTGTGGCCTAGAATTCGCAAATGGCCCAGTTTTTCGATCTATTTTTTTGTTGCTTTATCTGGTTTGTTTTGGTTCATTTTGATATAAATATTTTGAAACTGTAAACTATTTTATTCAACGAAGACCAGTATGAAAAGTGTTTTGGTTTGCATCAGAGACAAGATCAACCGCATTATTGCCTAAAAACATGAGGAGAAATTACAAATACTTACAGAGATCATGGGGACATCAAAAACAGGGAAGAGACGCAGACGCTCGAGCTTCTCTGCGTCTCTTATTATTTGACTTTAAAAACTTATATCTCAAGAATGGGCGGCGCTATCAGAAAGTTGCCAATTGTAAAAATGTAGGAAATTTCAAGAGCTTTATTTTTGTAATTAACAACTTTTTGATAGCACCACTCTTTCTTGAGATATTGTTCTTCAAAGTTGACTGGGGAGAGACGCAGAGAAACGAGAGTGTCTGCGTCTTTTGAAGCGTTCTATCTCGAGAACGGATGGTGCTATCAAAAAGTTGCCAATTATAAAAATGTAGGAAATTTCAAGAGCTTCTTATCTCTAATTAACACTTTTTCGATAGCTCCACTCGTTCTCGAGATATGCGCGTTCTTTCTCAAGTACACGGTAGATCAATCTTCCTCAACACGCGCGACAGACTACGCGAGAGAGTTGGCAGAGTGATTTCGGATGACGACGAGCGGCCGTGCTTCAAAGAAACGTGCCGAACGGAATGTTTGCCGGTCAAGGCCTCCACCTCGTGAATGTCGCGTAAACGGTGTCTGAAAACGGAGAGATTATTGGATTTCGATTTTTGAAGTTTGAGTATTGGGGGGCGGAGCTTAAGGGGGTGTGTGTGGAGAAAGGGGGAGAACTGAAGCGAAAATCTCTAATTTAGTGGTGTGTGTGTGTGTGAAGGATAGTGGAGAAGTTGATAGTTGCAGCGAGAAAATTTTGAAAATTTTTCCAAAATTATTATTTTTCAAATAAGCCGAATCAGAAAACGTATTAATAGGTGGCGGAACTCAAACCAGGGGTCTCGAGACTTCTCGAGACTTCTCGAGGCTTCTCGAGACTTCTCGAGACTTTCCGAGACTTCTCGAGACTCTCAAACTACGCTAAGCAAAAATGAAAAATAAGCCAAAATCAGAGAGCAGAGTGCAAAAAAATGGAACACAAAAAGAAACCAAAAAACAGTCAAGCTCAGATCGTTAGAGGCATCCTTACAGCAGATTTTTCATCACTCGACGCCGGATTTATGACGCCAGAGAAACGAGAACGGTTTCGGAAACTGAAGAGTAGTTGTTATATAGTTCAAATGTTTCGTTCGAAAAAAAATATCTGGGTTAATGAAATCAGAAAAAAACATGAGGGTAACTGATATGATTCTTGAAAGTGTGATTTTTGATCTTTTGAATTCCAAAAAACGGTTTTCAAATGTGCATACCTTCTACTATTGTTATCTGTCAACAGTCTGAACTCTTTGAAGACCACACAAGGGAGAAGTTTCGACGAGAAGAAGCAGAATCCTTCGCGGAAGCGAGCGTTTCGAATGAAATAGATGACGGGGTTGACGATGGAGTGGAGCATCGCGAGGCCGTGAGCAAACCACCTGGAAAAAGTGGACACTCTCGTTTCTCTGCGTCTCTCAAGACCGTGCCTTTGAAGGCGTGTATCTTGAGAATGGGCGGAGATATCAAAAAGAAATCAAATAGAAAATGTGTAAAATTTTATTTGGAACAATTTTGTAGTTGACAACTTTTTGATAGCACCACCCGTTATTGAGATACAGCTGCTAGAACAATTTTCAAAAATTTTCTGTTTCTTCAATTTTTCAAAATGAACTTCTTTTCCCCACAGTAATTTCTTCTCGACCTCTAATAGTAAGTAAATTGAATAACTCACCACAAATAGAGAATATAGCCCCAACTGTTGATGTTGGGATAGAACTCGGGAATCACATTGATCAGAATGAGCAACGGGAGCCAGCACAGGGCGAAGAGTGCCGAGATGAGGATCACCATGGGGACGAGCTGAAGAACTTTCCTAGATGGTACAGAAAACCACTGTTTCAAAAAAGTTTCTTAATGGGTTCTCAACAGATTTTGAGATTACGTAAAGAATTATACATATTTGTACGAGGACAAAACGAACCTTCTTCACACTCTCATGTCTATCCACAATCATCTTCTTCGTCGCCCCATTCTGCATGCCCGGCACGCGACTGTTCCACATTTTGATGCCAATGTGTGTGTAGGTGATGATGAGCACCGCCTGTGGCACGAGATACTGTAGAATCACGACCATCGACGAGTACACCTTGCGCACTTGCTCGCCAGCATCCCCGAAGTACGTCCAGTTCTCTCCGCAATTCTCAATTCCTTCCTGAATTTCGAAGGATCTCGTTGTGAAAAGCAGCGGGAGTGCCATGAGGATGCTGAAGATCCACGTGGCAGCGACCAGGTACAGCGCCCGACGATTCGTGATTCGAATCGATGGGGTGAGGACGAACATGATGGCCATCCATCGGTCGAAACTGATGACTACAAGGGTCCAGGCGGAGAGGAAGACTGCCATGGCTTGAAGGAAGGCGAGGAGAGAGCACATCATGGAGCCGAAGAGCCAGCGTTGGTCGTCGAAGATGAGCACTTGCCAGTAGCTGAACGGGATGCAGAAGACCGAGATGAGGAGGTCGGCTGGAAATGGGAGAATGCTCACTGTTTCAGAGGGAAAATGAGTCTTCCAAAATACTGTCCATTGATGTTACATAGGAAGCAGAATGTCAGAAAACAGTTAAATATGAATATTGTTGAGATCTCGAGGCTCTGTAGAGGTTGAGAATGAGCATTTTTATCGGGGCATCGAGAGTCCCGTATTAGTGACTACACTAAACATAAGGCGCATGTTCTTAAAACCTTCTGAAGTCCCATGGTGCTGACCAGGGCTGTGCGAAAAACATTTTTCGAAAAAAATTTTGAAAAACTTTTTTTCGAAGATAATAGACCGAAAAAAATACCGAAAAAAATTTTTTTTTCGAAAAATCACCGAAAAATTTTTTCGCACAGCCCTGGTGTTGCCTATATAACTTCAGAACCTGTATAAATTACGACACACTTCTTAAATAGTCGGATTCAGAAGACAAGATTACATATATTAGCAGATTTTGAAATTAAAACCATGAAAACTTCTTGAGATACCCCAAGAAAACTTAGGCTCTGGCTTTTCTCCGAAAAATATTACGGTTTGGAGTTGTTTTGGTTTGGAAAGTTGGAGTTTTTGGAATACAAATACGATTTCGTTCAATAGACTTCTCTACGATTTTGTCCAATATTGAAGCCGGAAATTTTCGATTTCTAGGAAATCGAAATTTGAAACAGCAAAATTTTTCAAGGTGGTTTTCAAAACCACCGTAAATCGAAAACTAGTGATTCGAATTTGATGAAAAGTATACGGTTGAAAAGAAAATTCTTGTGAAATTTCGATTCAGAAGTGAACTAGTAGCTCGCCGGCAGATGCTACGATTCAAAGATTTCCAAAGTTTGCGGTTTCAACGATCCCGTTTTAAGAGACAACTTTCTCAAGTTATTTGATTAATTTTTTGGAAACTATTATCGTATTTCTCAAAAACTAGACTCACCAACTGCCAGATTGAGAATCAAAATATTGGTGGCTGTCCTCAGTCGTTTGAAGTAGACAATCACCAGAATCACCAGTACATTTCCATAGACGCAAAGGACACAAAGGACACTGTAGAACAGAATGCACAGCATCTGGAAAGCGGATAATAGAGAGTTGGAATTTGAAAGGATTTTGGAAAGTGGGCGGAGCTTGGAATAGTTAGAGTACAAACATTTTCTGTTTCATTTGAAACTGAAACGTTTTGAGATTCTAAACCACACTTAATTTTTTATTGATTCTTTACCTTCATCGTCGGCGTCAGATAGTGTATATGATAGACTTCCTCCACAGCCGGATTCATCGTTGTCGTAGCCTCTGGATTGCTCATCATAATCTCAGAAGCGGTCGTTGTGATTCGATGGAGAAGGGAAGCGGTGCTCCCTTCCATATCGTTCGATATCTGCAAACTAATAAGCTTTAACCATGGTAGTGTGGAAAATGAAGAGGTTTAGACGAAGAGCTAAAGTTGAAACAGGGAAAAACAGTAAAAAATAAGTGGGAAAAAGGGGAACCGAGAGAAAAAGAGGAGCAGGACAATTAGCAGGTGAGTAAACCGAAAAATAAACAAAGAGGGGGTCGAATTCGAAACAGGAGAGAGAGAGAGAGAGAGAGAGAGAGAGAGAGAGAGAGAGAGAGAGAGAGAGAGAGAGAGAGAGAGAGAGAGAGAGAGAGGGAGAGAGAGAGAGAGAGAGAGAGCCTGGGAGCACGATGGAATCATGGGTCACTTAGCTATGGTTTCTAGGCTATTGCGGCTCTATTGAACTGTAAGAACACACAGAGTAGCGAGAAAGCTCTCATTGTCTGCGTCTCTTCGTTGGAGATGACCAAAACAGCAGTATCTCAAAAATGAGCGGAGCTATAAGAGATTTGGGACCACAGAAGCATAGCAACCTGAGTTCTTCTCATTTTCACAGTTTACTATTTGTTCATGGCTCTCTGGGTTCTTAACTGACGAGAGACGCAGAGAAGCTAGAACACTCTCGTCGTCTGCGTCTCTTCAATGGGCTTGACTAAAAGAGCTATATCTCCGAAATGGGCGGAGCTATGGAAAAGTTGTCAACTAAAGAACTATTTAAAATTGAATGCTGCACATTTTCACAGTTGGCAACTTTTCGATAGCTCTTACTGTTTTAGAGATATGGAAGATTTGCCAGATTCTAACACTGAAAATTTTTTCTTACTGTTTCAAAATTCAGACATTTGAACGTTCGAAGTTCTTTATGCTAATATGTAAGTTCTTGTCTGTCTTGCTTTTTCAACTCCCTGCCCCTAGACTCTCCTAGACCCCGGAATGAGTGGAAAAAAATGGGGGTTGCGAACGGCGACTCACTCAAAAGAGGGACCCCCCTAGGAAAGGCTGGTGACGAATGGAATGTGTAATTATGTATGAAAAGAAGAAGGCGATGGAAAGGAAGAAGAAGAAGAGGAAAAGTGAGTGAAAACAACAAAAAGCTGGAAGGATAGGGTCTAGGGTGACAGGATGGATGAATGGGGCTAGCAAAGGGAATGAGGAACAAGAATAAATATATATTTTGGAGAGGGCTTTAGGGATATGCATTCATCGCTGGAATTGAAAAGATCAGAATCATTTTTGAGTTTCAATGGAGCGAATTTGCGACTGTTCAGTCTAATCTAGTTTTTGAATGATTCCTGTTTCAAAATTTTAGCTTCTAATATTCGATGTTTGAAGTTTTGATAGTGCTTGATCAAGCGTTTCAAAAGCGAAAGTTCAGATTCTGGGAAGACTAGACTGAAAATTTTCAAAAGTTAAGACAGCAACAAAATCTCCTGAAACTTTTCTTTCCAGCCATATGTTTTCCGACAAATTCGGAGCGCTGGTTTTTGAGATACGTCACATTGGAAAACTTGGCTGTGAATCTACAATTTTTGAATTTTTTCTGTTTCAATTTTTAGTTATCTCCAAATCGAAAACTTCAAATTTCACTCAACAACAGCCCGAATTGTTCCAACTGAAGCGAATATAACTTTGTTTTTCTTCTAAAATTTAGAAGAAGTCAAAATCTGAATGATCAGGTTCAAGTTGGTTCAGAAAAAAATTTTCAACTAAAGAATTCTGATCACTTAAAAAAAGTGCAGACTAACACTTCAAGGTGACTCAGAAGACACCTCAAAAGTTGAATTTTAAAGAAACTCCAAAAAAAAAACGAAAATCCACAAGATGCTCAAGAAATTTCCTTTCTAGTGATATAGCTTTCATAGAATTTGATACACTGGTTTTCGAGATACGATAGTTTGAAAATTGTTGTCGAAAAAATTTTCTGTTCCAAATTTTGGTTTTCTAAAGGTTCCATATCGCATTTTTCACTTTGGGAGAGTAATCCGTTTCCAGTAAACCATGAAAAATTTTCGGATAGTAATGAAGAATGTTCAAGGTGAGAGAGAATGAGGAATCTAGAAGATTCAAGATTTCTGTTTCAAGGAATCTGGAAACTCTGGAAAAACTTTTTTCAAGAATAAGAGTATTTCTGTGAAAGTCTCGAAACCTCTTTTATATAGTGATAGATTGTGGTCCTAATGGTCCCACTTCTTCTGACACATGATCCATCAAAAAATCAGCAGAAGAAAAGATACAGAGGGTCAACCTGACAACACATGTTGTATTAGTTTACAAATGCACTTCTCGCCATTCTTCGCATTGTAAAATTTCGTAAAAATTGGAGAAAAAAATCATCTCGTTGTCTGAATCAGCAGACAAATAGGCAGAGAGAGAGAGAGAGTCCATGGAAAGTGCAAAACACTTGAAATTGGAAAGGAAATGAAGAAGTTTTGAAAAATGAGATGAAGAGGAGACACATCATTTTTCAGAACTTGAGGAGGTCTGGAATTTGAGATAATTTTGATTTCTTTTTGGAGTGAAGAAAGAAAAAAAGAACAAAAAACAAGAGGTCTAAGAATTTCAAAGGGAAGAAGGTGATTTTGGGATATAATTGAACACAATGAAAGAAGCGAATAGGCGAGAAGTTTAGTTTTTGATTGAAACGGAGAAATTTTTGAAAATCCTCACAATTTTTTTCGGCGCAAGAAAACAAGCCTCTTTTGAAGATTCAGAAACTGTGTTTTTGAAGCTCGACGAAATTATGTTTGATCTGCAACTAAAACTTGAAGTTTTTGCTACTCAGAACATCGAAATTCGAAACAGAAAAATTTCAGTATAAGAAATCATTTTCAAACGGTTCTATCTCAGAAACGAATTGACCAAACTCAATGAAAACTATATGATTGGAACGGGAATTTCCGGAACTTCTCGGCCAGTTTTCGAACATTTCGATTCAAAAAACGTGGCGCCAATCAAAACATGAGATTAGTGGTGTCCAGAAAACCGAAACTTGAAAGAGAAACTGTTATCAAAATACAATTTTTATGATAATTTTCAAACTGCCAGATCGCATAAACCAAAAAATTGAATCTGATTAGAAATATACGGTTGGAAAGGAAATTTCTTGGAGATCTTTATTGTTTTTTGGATTTTCAGACAATTTTGAAATCTAAGCTCCTCTAAACGTCCGACAACTGACACTTGAAGCAAACAAAAAAAATTCACGGAAATTTTCAAATTGCAGTAATATCAAAAACCAGTGAACCAAACTTGATGAAACTTTTTAAATCTGTTAGTTTCGATGCTTTCTCAACCAACTTGAACTATGGAACACAAAATTTCGATAGAATTTTTCGGAAATTCTGAAATCTCGGAAATTTTCAGTTCTGAATCTGGCACTAGCCGAACTCAACATTCTTCAGTTCAAAATACGTCACACTTTCTTCAAAGAGAAAAGTGGGCAGAGCATAGCCATGATCTTCTACTAACTGAAACTTGAAGTTTGTGCTACCTAGAAAATCGAAATTCGAAACAGAATAGTTTTAGTCGATGAGAACATTTTCAAGCGATTTTAACTCAAAAACCAATTGACAAAATTCAATGAAAATTATATGGTTGGAACGGGAATTTCCGGGATGTGTCGTTTAGTGTGTCGTCCCGCGAGAATTGATTCTCGCCAAAAGCGAGAAATTCTGGCGAGAAATGCGAGACCCGCAGAATTCCCGTCCCGCATTTTCCCGAATCATTCCCGTCCCGTCCCGTTCCCGCAATTTCTCAAATTTTCCCGTCCCGCAGTTTCCCGTTCCCGCGATTTCCCGCAAATTTCATTTCCCGCAATTTCTCGCAAGTTCCCGCTGAGAATTGCGAGTATTAAAAAAGGTTAGTTTTGATTTTTTACTGCATAAAAACGTGATCCTATTTCACAGTTCGAAGGTATTTTTCTTTCCAAATAGAAGATTATTGACACGTGGAGATTTTATGTGATCCATTTTTTGAACACTTGAGCCAGTGGGAAAGGAAAAAAAAACCTTCTAACTGGGAAATAGGATCACGTTTTTATGCAGTAAAATTGTATTTTTTACTGTAAAAAATCAAAACTAACCTTTTTTAATACTCGCAATTCTCAGCGGGAACTCGCGAGAAATTGCGGGAAATGAAATTTGCGTGAAATCGCGGGAACGGGAAACTGCGGGACGGGAAAATTTGAGAAATTGCGGGAACGGGACGGGACGGGAATGATTCGGGAAAATGCGGGACGGGAATTTGCGAGAAAGAAGCGGGAAAAGTCAAAAATGCGAGAAATTTCTCACGGGACGACACACTAGTGTCGTTCAGTTTTTGAAAATTTTGAATTAACAAGACAAAATTTTTAGACAGTTGAAAACTGAATGACTGGTTTACGAAGAGGCGTAAAGATTGGAACATGAGATTTTTGGTTTCCAGGAAACCAAAACATGAAATGGTAATCAAAATACACTTTTTAAAATTTCAGTTCTGAACCTGGTACTAGCCGAACTCAACATTTTTCAGTTCAAAATGCGTCACACTTTCTTCAAAGAAAATGTGGGCGGGGCCTAGTGCAAGTTCGAGCTTCAAAGAATCTCAGTCTAGGCAGAACCGAACGTGTGCTCTGACGTTTCCGTTTGTGAAAATTTTCAGCGAAAAAAAGGAGAAATTCGTGAATCAGAAAAAGTAAGAAA
This sequence comes from Caenorhabditis sp. 40 LS-2015, assembly GCA_900536305.3. NCBI lineage: Eukaryota > Metazoa > Nematoda > Chromadorea > Rhabditida > Rhabditidae > Caenorhabditis > Caenorhabditis tribulationis. The sequence continues at coordinate 101,486 of LR543336.1, forward strand.
GAAGAGGAATTATTCATATCCGCTCTTCTCTAATTAATTATTCAAAGGAACAGTGGAAATTTGAGAAAAGGAAAGGGAAAGTGTCCTTTCTGAAAATCAGAGATCTTGAAATTTCTCGACAAACTCAGAATCTTGATCATTCCGTTTACTCTGTGAGAATGAAGGGGGAAATCTTCAAAATTTCGAAACTTCTGATGAAAAATAATTTTTCAAAGAAAATTTTCCGTTTCAAAATTCCCTCTTCTTTCAGTCTCTGGTTTACTACAGTAATTTGATGCTCAAAAAACAGAAATAAAAAAGAGCACGTCTAGTTTCAAAATGCACCTAGTACAAGCATGTCGCTGATAATCAGGAAGTGAGAATCTTTGACTTTCTTCTCAGTTCATGACGCCTACTTTTTTTTTCTCCCTCACTTTTTATTTTAAGAGCAAGAAAACACACACACACACACACATCTCAAAATTCAGATGACGAAGTGTCATCTGAATTAGAAGACGTGCCAGCAATTGGAGCATAGAGATTGATAGGATCAAGAGTCAGGAATGAACTATGAATTAACAACGAAACAGAAAACACAGGCTTGCTTTTTGAAGGCACTTTGAAACAGTGAAACTTTTAATCACTTTTTCAATTCTGGGGCTCGACTTCTTTTCAATTTCGAAAATTTGTGTTTTGGTACATGAAGGCTCTGCCGAAACGGAAATTTCAATTAAAGTTTCAAATTTGTGAGTTTTTGAAATCCAAACGTTGAAACAGAAAAATGTTGCTAGATAATTGTCAAACTGGCGTATCTCGAAAACTAGCGCATCAAATTTACTGAAATTTATACGGTTGGAGCTAAAGCTAACAAACGAACAAAATGAGCTAATAACACTCCAGAAAACCAAAAGTTGAAACAGAAAAAAGTTTCTCAAAAAAAGTATTCAAAACGTTTTTCAAAGTGTCGTATCTCAAAAACCAGTAGATCAAATTTAATGAGAAATATACATTTGGAGAAGAAATTTCTTGAAGATCTCGTTCGGTCTTTGAAAAAATATTCCTGTTTCACCTACATACGAAGACTTCTCATAAGAATTCTCTCGTATTCTAATAGTCAATTTTCAAGCTGAAAAAAGTCTGCATTCTACATCCGAAAATGCATCAAACTCCGGATTCTGCAGTTCAAAATTTCATGCCACAGGTAAAGCGCTGCCGATGCGTTATGGATGGGACCAGGTTTTTGATCCGCAACTGATCCGTTTGAGCCCATTTGAGCACAAAACGGGTCAGTTGTAGATGAGAAACCTGGCCCCATCCATAACGTATCGACAGCGCCTTACCTGTGGCGTCACAGTTTCAAAGAAAATAGGGGCGGAGCTCAGGGTTTAAAGTTCCAAGAATCTTCGTCTGGGTTAAATGGAACAGCTGCTCTGAAATTTTTTTTCTAGAATGTTTCTGGTCCCTTCTCCAAATCGCGACTCAAAGTTGGGTCGAAAAAGTCCACTCTCCGAGTTTCGGACCTATGACCCGAGCCTAACATGAAATCAAAAGCCACTGTTTCAGTCAACATTCTTCTGGAAGGTTATACATGTCTACTAATCGGTGGACCTTCAGTTTTTCATAAATTTGAAAAAGTTCTGGAAATCCGATGCATCTTTGAAGCATTTCTAGAACCAAAATAACAAAATCTCCAAAAACTCTGTTTCAAAAAAAAGAGAAGGTCCGAAAGTCAGATTTCGGGCAGCAAATAATTCATACCTCTCTGTCTCCTGTCACCCAGAAAGGAGAGAGAGAGAGAGGAAGATTTATTTTTCTCACGGATTTCCACCAAAGGGTCTGCACATGGGGTATCTTTGCTGGTGAATAGAGTCAGGAATCCGGAGGGGAGGAAACGTGGAATAATTGATATGAACCCCTTTTCTTTGGGTCAAAAGTTAAGAGGGGTAGTAGTGGTCAAGAGACTTGTGGGAGGAAGATTTCTCCAAAAAATAATGAAAGGAGGATGGAATTTTCGAGGAAAAATAATGAGGAAGATGAGGTCAAAAGAGTAGAAAATTCAAAAGGCCAACTTGAGGGGGAAATGGGAGGTGGGGTGGTACTATTCCAAGATGGCCGGTCTGACTCTAGATTCCTGGAAACGCCACTCAAAGTTTGTTGGGTTTTCGAAGCTTTTATGCTTTTTCTGGCCTATTTTTAAATTTCTATTTTCACTGTTTCAAACTCCAGGTATATCCCTTGACTTTAATGAGAAAGTGTTTTTGCTTTTCTTCATTCAGTTAAGACCACCAAAAATCAAGATTTGGTTGGAAGATCATTAGTAAGGGCAACGAACCTTGTTGCCCTCATTGGTCAGATTAGAAGGAAATGGGGAACTTTTAGAGCATGACAGAAGAAATGCGAAGCATAACGAAGAAATGAGGAGAAGGAGAAGCATCAGAGAATCAGAGCAAAGAACGGAAATTTGAGAAGAATTGGAGAGGAGAGCTAGAGGAACCTGAACAACAAAATGGCTCAAGTTTTTCAAGAAAAACGAGCACAGAAATCTTTCATCTACCACTGTGACATATAACTGGTCGATTAAAGAAAATCGAAAATTTCTAAAGATTCAAAAATGAGGCTGTCCAAAAATCTTGATGGCTATGCTAAGCTGAACGCGCCAACGTCACGCCATCCATCAGTCCTTCTCTAAAAATTGAATGGTTGAGTTTTCATCAAACGGAAGCATCGAAGACACAAAACTTCTAAACATTATAAATGTTTTTGGTGAAACAGTGAGAAATCTTTTGAAACTCGATTCTTCTATTGCAATCTTGTTTCCCTTATTATTAGTCCGAACAAGAAGAGGACAGGGTACAAAAAATTAATGACACACAGACACTACAGGTACTTGAGAGTCATGTGAACCCCCTGCCTACACACCTACATAAATGCAACATACTCGGTTGTAAGGTGTTCCTTGCCCCGCTCGAAAATTCGAAAAACCGAAAAAACATTTTGGAGGAGCATATGGTTTTTGGAAGTCGTCAAGATCCAGAAAATCTTTAACGAAAAAAAAACACAGAAAATACAGTTTCAGAGAACTGTATTCAGGATTTCAAAAGGATTGTGGAAAGTATGCTGCATGAAGGAAAGACCCAAACAACTGAAAAGTAAAAACTCATTTTTTTACTTGGTTTCTATGGAAAAATGCATGCATACTTTCAATGTCAAAATTTTTAGGGTCCACTAGAAGACTAGACACTTTTTAGTGCCCCTCCACTTGAGAAACAAAGTTTTGTGTATTTGTGGTGTTCCTCACGTTCTAATGATCTATGAAAAAGAAAATTCGAGGAAATCTGGCCTTTGGGATACACAGACAGACTCAAGAAAAGAAAATACCTTGTTTTTTTTCGATGCTTGCTAATAGGGGAAAGATGATCATCCTAGATATGCATTCATGGCCCTTAATCCCATTCTTCCATGCAAGAAATATTCAATTATTTCAATGACCTACTACATTCGGATATATTCATACATCATCATAATCCAGGGATCATATAATCTTCCTCCGCCTTTGTTCATCTATACCAGGCTGGCGTGCCTCTGGCGCCAAGTTCTTCCGGTTTTCGTTCACAGCGGGTAAAGAAAAACATTTGAAATTGTTATTTACGAAAACTAAGCAAAATTTCCAGTCGATCTATATAATTTTCGTAGAAATTGGACCATTCGAAGCGGAGTTCTGAGGAATAATAGTCAAGTAGATGAAGTTTCTCAAAATTCAAGGTTTCACTTTGGAACGGTCAAATTTCCTGGAGAAATGCAATGTTCCAAGCACCAAAAAGAGACGCAGCCCAAGAGAATATTCCGTCTTGTCAAGTTCTAACTATGAAACAGTTAAATTCCCAATTTTTCAAGTGAAAAATTTCAACCCAAAAAAGAAGCGGAAAATTGAAAAATGAACCTCTCCTCCTTTTCTCTCTCAAAAACCAAAATAAAACGGAGCTGCTCTCTTAATCTCATTGTAAATTCCAATGAACCTCTCGATTCGCCTCCTTTTTTTTCGGCCATTGCACTGAACAGAGGAGAAGAAACTACCCCTTTTTCATGATATTTCAGTGAAAATTTAGCTCCGAAAATTTACGTGGTGATTGAAATATCGTTGATGATGGATCAGAAAACTGTTGAAATTTCAGGAACTTCACCGAAAATTGAAACAGAGAAAATTAGATTACGTTCGCGAAGTTGTAAACGGAAAATTTTTCTGGGAACGAGGAGGGTTTGGTGCTTATCCTTTTTGGTGATTTTCAGTGCAAAATGGTCAACTTTGAGCAGTTGAAAAAATGGTTTCCATGAAACCGATTTATTTGAAAACTGTGGAAATTCCACCTGTCTGTCCAAAATTGTTTCTCGAAATCAGTTCAAAAAAATTTTACGGGTCCAAAAAATCGTAAGTCATTATGACAGTTTCTCATTTCTCGATGCCCCGAACCTTTTTGCTAAATTCAAGAGCAATTAAGACTATTTCATGAACCCATCAAAAATCAACAACCCTTCCAGTTTCTAATGTAAAATTTGAAACAGAAAAAGTTATACGCCGGTTTCAGATGAAAAGGGCCAATTTTGTTGGGCGTTCGAAAAATGACTTCCAATAAACTGATTTTTCTGAAAATTGGTATCAAGCAACTCGAGATCTTTAGTTTTTTAGTTGACACTTTTTCTGAAAATCAAGGTAAGTCTGATAAATCGCGTATAGGAAGGTGACTGCGGACGTTGGTCCATTTCAGCGCTAATTTTGACAATTCGTAACGTCGAGTCTTTCTAGCATTCTGACAGACTTGGCTCCGGTTTTCAAAAAAAGGTATCAACTGCAAAAAATGAAGATTTAAAATTGTTTGATCTACTCACGAAGTTTCAAATGAATTGGGTACCTAGAAACCATTTTTTCAACTGCTCAAAGTTGACCATTTTGCACTGAAAATCACCAAAATGGATAGAATTACGGCAATTACTGTAGATTGAACTAGCAATATTCAATGTAACAAAAAAAGAAATCTGCAACTCACAAGGAACTAAAGCGTTACAAACTTCTGGAAGGGTCTGAAATTTTGAAACAGTGAAAGTTGGAAAACAAAAGGAAAAAAATTAAGCGAACTAAAAACTGTCGTAACTTTTCAGATCTGAGAAAGTATTCAAACTATTGAAAACCTGAATATGAGTTACGGGCTGAGCGTACACAACTCAGCTTCGTTGAACGTAGAAATCATATGTGGTACCTGAAACAGCAAAGGTTATGAATTCAAGGTATGTCAGCGGGATTCATGGAAGAGTAGTAGAAAAGATCGAAGGAGAAATCGAGGAATGGAAGAATGGTAGATGAAAGGAGAAAATGTCATCTCATACTCTCGTTTTTTCTTCGAGTTATCAAAGTTATCCAAAGTGACTCTTTTGATTAAGAGCGTTTCACGTAAAACCTTCACCGAGATAATTGGGAGAACGAGCTGATGTTTTGATATATGTTTTGCTAACATTTGTAAGAACTTAAGTTTTTGAGAGCTGTGAAACGCAACATCCTGATCGGGGCTCATGACAAATTCGAATGAAAAATGAAACAGTAAACAGCAGGCTAGTTGTTAGAACATTGTGGACTCAGCTTTTTTCTAGTAAAGGGTTTTTGTTGTCAAGCAGTGGTTTGCGGTCGAAGAAAATGAAGGAAATGGAAAGAGCAAAAGTCGAAGGTTGCAAATGCACCGGATTCTAGAAAAACTAGGTTAGACGCCTAATGCACGGATAAATAGAGAAACAGAGAAAAAAAAGTTCTGTTTCAGGTTTAGATTCTAAATTTACAATGTGCCAAAGTTTTAGTATTGCAGAGAATCTTTTTCGAAAGTTCGTAAAAAGTTAACTAACCTACTTCCAGTGAAGTCCAGATTCTTAGATTGGAGGTTTTAACCTGAAAAGCATGCCTCCCTAAACTGGTAAAAGTATCCCATCAAAAGTGAGGGCAAGCGGTCTTAGTTATTATGCTGCGATTTTAATTTTGAGCTCATTTGAAAGCCCGTGAAAAGTTACATTGAATACTTTAAGTTCATGTGATTTCAAAACCTGGAACTTATGAAAAATAGCTAAAAAATAGGTCTAAAAAATTATCATTTGCAAACTCTGACCTTTTTTTTGAGTCTAAAAACTCAAATTTTCACCAATCAGTATATCGAAAGTTTTCTGTTTCACATCTCCCTATTAGGGTGTCTTCCGGAGTAACACTCTGTTTATTCAATAGAGGCATCTAGAAATCGTTGAGCCAATTTCTAAGCCCTACCGAAAAAATTTGACCAAGAACAAAAGTGGAGAGCAAAACCGAAAACTTTCGGTGCTCTTTCCCCTCTCTCTCTCTCTCTCTCTCTCTCTCTCTCTCTCTCTCTCTCTCTCTCTCTCTCTCAATACACAAAATTCTGAAAACCTGAGCTGGAGCTCATATTTCACATATGCTCTTCCTCACTTTTCACACAAAATCCAGAGGTCAAATGTTTTCGGATTCTTCTCGAAAAAAAAACTTTTTTCCCGGGATAAGGTTGCACGTTTTCACATGAGCAGACAGAGGCTCTTTGTGGGCTGAAAATATGAAAAAGAGGGAACGGCTAAAAGGCTGAAAATGAAATGATGGATATAACAATAGGCTCCCTATTTTTAAGAATGGAAAAAATGGGGGAAACAGGGAAGAAGGGAAACAATTGAATCAAAGGTAGAACTTTAACGGAGAAAATAGAGCGGAGGGATCTCTGAAAATTGGCGCCAAAAGTGCGACTGAAAAACAGGGGCGGAGCTTATTTATACAACACATTTTCCTCGACGATGGTCTTTTTTTCTGTAAAATGTCACAAAAAACAATATCCATCTTGTTTTAGTCGCCATGAAACCGAGAAAATTTTCAGGTTTTTTTTGTTTTCCAGAACCAAAAAATAAGCTGGAATAATGTAGTTTTTTTTTCTCGTCTGAAATTCTTTGTTTAAACAAAGAGAATGACAGCGATAGAATTTTACTCAAAACAATGTGTGTACTTCATTCGCTGTCTGGAAAAGAGAGAAGAAAAGGAGGCGGAGCTTAGACCATCTGTCGATTACTCGGTTTTTTTCGAAAAAACAAAAGGATTTTCAGGTGCTAATAAGGATTCGGCTTGAATCACTGAAACAGAACATCAGAAGTTATAAGAAGATCTATTGAAACCGAAAACTTTGGAAGAAAAACATCGAACTAACATTGGCCGAGCGAAGTTTACGCATTGAGATTGAGAGTCAATCTATAGTAACTTGCTCAACTTTTGAAACCGCGAATTTTTTCTGAATTTTTCAAAATCGATTCGCAATCAACATAACATAATATGTAAGCACAGAAATTGTTGTAAAATATAGTAGGAAATTTTGGGGATTATTGAGTGTTAGCCAGTAAGATCCGGATTTTTGGATTTGAATTTGTTTTTCTTTGAAGCCTCGGGAAAAAACTATATTAAGGGAAATTGAATTTGGAGGTCTAGAACTCAAGATCTAGAACTATTGAAACACAAAGTTCTGGTTCATTTTTTTTGAGATAAATGGATTAGCGAAATTTCAGCTATGATCCGTCCCCTAATTTGATAATAGGCGGAGTCGAAAATTAAAATTTCTGTTTCAAAGAATTTCCTTGAAACTTGAAGACAGGTTTTTCTGTTGTTTTCATGTAAAAACGTTTTCGAAATCCAAACTACTTCCCAAGTGTCAGAGATGGGGACCAACGTTGTTCAAGTATTGGTAGATCAAATGGAACTTGAAATTTTTCTGTTGTAGTTTTGATCTACCAAAGCGCGGGAAAAATGTTCATCGAAGAACGAGATGGAGCCTGCCACTAACACTCGCGGAACACTAACTTTGACAAACCTTTCAAAATGCTCTCGCGCTTGAGAGAGTTCAGAGAAAGAAACAGTAAGATTTCCAGAGGGCAGACTGAATCTGCAACGCGTTGAGCGAAAATGGTTTCCTTCGAAACAGTGAATTTTAGAAAATTCGGTTTTGGATCAGGGGTGAGTCTCTCATTTTGAGCCAAAATTTGATCTACCAGTGCTAGAAAAAAGCTATCAATCAAGAGCTTTTATCAAACGCATGGTCACAATAAAAGTTCCCTCTGAAACAGTTAGAAAAGGTTCAAAAAGTTCAACAAAAATCTAATCCAATTTTCCCGTTGCAGATGTCAACTCTACTCTCAATCCGAATCTCCCCTTCGCTATCTCTCCGATAAATTGTCCTCTCGGAGGAAGCACACTTTTTATGGGTTCCCCCTTTTTCCGTTGGGAAAGGCCATGGGAGTTGGTTCCTTTCCTTTTTTAGAGGAGGATCTTTGACTCCAGAGGAAAGATAAAAAGGAAGAGCTCAAATCAGGAGAGTCCCAAAAAAAACGTCTAGGGTTAGAGGGGTCGTCTCCATCCCCTTTTTAGACATTGGAGATATACACTAATGTGCATAATTGAGGAAAAAGAAGGGCACATCGGGCACAGCAAACGGAAATTGCCTACGTTCTTCTTCTTCTCCGATTCTTCGGACGGAGAGAGAGAGAGGATTCTGGAGTTGACACTACAAACAATGAGGACGTGGGGGAAATTGAAGAGAAAGAAAAGTTGAATTCTTGCTGCCTTCTGTTGGGTTTAGGTCATTTTTCTAGCTATCTACGGCTTGGTTGCTCAGGATGTCTGACTGATGCGAAAACTTTAGAACTAGAAGTCAAGTGAATCTTATTAACAATGAGTTGAATTTACGGATCATATTGATAATTGATAATTTTATTGAACAATAGATTATGGCAGATATACAACAGAAGTTCTAGGTAAAATCCCTAACGAGATCAACCAAGAGTAGGGGGTAATGGAAACCGTATTAGGATAAGACCGGAGAAGAGTGACGAGAGGGTAGAGGTGTCATGTGGGAAGGGACGAAAGACGAAAGAATTAGAACCGGGTAATTGAGGATTGTACTAAAGATAAAAACTGACCGGGTGTTAAGAATTGGGGGGTATTGCGAAGAATGGCATTCCATATGGGGGTGGTGGTGGAGAAAAAGTCATCAGTACAATTGACAGAAAGGATCAAGGTCATTGGTCTCCTAGGACAGTTGGAGATATCAGTTCTCGTTGATACAGAAAACTTTAGAGAGAGGATCGTAGGGACATAACGTTTATCGTAGTAACAATTGAGATTCACTGTTTCAAACTTTTCAAATTTCTGAAACAGGTAACTTTTCGAGAATTCGACGTCCATAATGTCAGAATATTACTGTTTCAGAAAAGTTCCGCATTTGAAATGAGGATTGAAGCGTGTTAAGCACTTTTTGGGTTGAACTTTTTCTCATCATCCGGGTGGAGGTGAAATCGACCCTCTAGATTCAGATTCCGAAATCAAAATCAGCCGAATGTTCACCTGGTTCGAGTTATGACCTCGCAAAGTTTAATTCTATAGTGAGATTGGAGGTAGATTTTCGAGAATATCGAATTTCAATATCACTATTGGACTCAACTTTGCGAGGTCATAACTCAAACCAAGTGAATATTCGGCTGATTTTGATTTCAGAATCTGAATCTACAGAATCGATTTTACTGTACGCAAATTTTAAGAAAAAGTTCAAGTTCTTGTCAGAAGTAAATTCAGATTCTATCATTTGATACCCTAAACCACCTTGACAGAAAGCTAAAACTCGTGGTGCTCAAAAAACCATGAGTTCGATATCACTTTTTTGATGTTCCTATCTTTTAGTGACTGTTTCAAAATTATCATAACTTGAATTTTCAGGAAGAACGGTTTGATTTATCATTTTTTATTAATGGAGTTCTTGATTCGTCTATCGTCTTCATGGAGAGAGAGAGAGAGAAATTTACTGGAATTACAGGGATGGGTAGATCAAAAATAGATAGACAAATTCGGCAAGGTTTACCGAGGGATCAGCGTATGTTTATGAGGTCTATAGTCACAGTAGTTTTCAATTATCACCATGCGATTCTCAGAGCCTAGTCTAGGGTCCGAGAACTCGACCACTGCAGGCCTAGGCCAAACCTTCCTTTCCTTCCTTGATGGACCACTAACGTAAAGCCGAGTAGTGGTCAAAACCAAGACCTTGGGAATAGACAAAAGCTCAGTCTCCTCGTGACCAACAGATTGAATGTTAGTCTGTAGCGAGAGAGGAGGAGGAGGAGGAGCTGGAGCAAAAACTGAACTTTGCATAATTGAATCCCATGTTTTACTCTGCAAAAAAAAAAATCCAGTCCTCCTTTCCCCTTTTTTACAACTCCTCCTCCTCCAAACTAGTGGCCGACGGACGGATGTACATTTCAATCAAATTTAGTTCGTTTCTTTATTTCCTGCTCTCTCCTTGTTTTTTTTCTCTCTGTCTTCTTCTTCTTTTCTGAAAAAGAAGGAGACGTCACATGGATTCTGAAGGAGGGGAATCGAAAACAGGTATATATTTAAATGAGTTAAAGAAATTCTAGAAAAAAGCAGAAAAAGAACGGGGAAAAAAATGAAATGAAGTGAAAATGAAGAGACGACAAGGGGAAGAGATTAATGGAGTCAGAAGAAGAAGAAGCGAAAAATTGGGTTTTTGGAGTTTCAGAATGTCGAATGAGACTACGAATTTAAACGAAGCATCGAAGTAGTTTGTAAAGTGAAACAGAAAGTTTTGACACACTGCAAATCCCGCTAATAACAGGCTCCGCCCCTTTTCACATTTCTGGCCACGGAACTGTGCCAGGATAAAGGGGCGGAGTTTCCAAGCGTTCCATAAAAGTTTATGGGAATAACAATTGAAATGTACTGTTTCAAACTTTTCATGTTTCTGAAACAGGCAACTTTTCGAGAATTCTACGTCTCATTGGTTTTAGGAGATTTCAAAATTCTTCGGAACTTTAGAACCTCACCAAAGTTCCAGACAACAGGGAATCTCCCTATTCAAGTATTCTTCTTTAAATGTCAACACTTTTCATTCCCAGTCCTCTATTTTTCCTTATTTTCGGACCCTCATTCATGTGTCCGTTTGGATAATTATCCAAGACGTCAAGAATCAGGGAAAAAGGTCAGAAAAAGAGGAAGAAGGGGAAAACACGAGATATTTGGGATTCTAGAAGCATTAGAAGGGTAGAGGGGAATGGTCAAGCTGAGCAAATATAGTAGAAGGAACAGTATTCGGGATCAGGTTTGGAGGGTGGAATGAGCAATTGGGGTGAAGGTTTAGAGGGATGTTGAGTTTTGACTAAAGTTATCTCGATTCCTGTAAGAGATATCAAAATGTGATCAACTTACAAATTGCTCAGGACATCATGAGCAATATTTTGTTAGTTGACCACATTTTGATATCTCTTACAGGAACCGAAATACAATTAGGTCAAAGTAACGGTTGTTTCTAAATGGGAGATTACTGTAAGAACTTTAAGCATGTCACATTAGAGTTCCAGTTGAAACAGCAATATCTATTGATGATTTTTGTGAGGATTATCAATTTTCAGACTATCATAACTCGAAGATTCACTGAAACAGGAAAACATCGAATTTGAAAAAAATGCTCTGCTTCAATGATCCAAGACTCTGGAATGCGGTATCACCTAAACGTTTCAATTGATCAACGAAAGGTTGGAATCGAGTATCATGAATTGTCCACCGTCCTGGCCTAGGATACGACATCTCGGCCACCGCACAATGAGCTCTCGTGAACCAACAATGATTAGGAGACCCAGGGAAGCAGACAATGATAACCCGAGAGAGTGGAAAAAGTAAGTTTAGGAATATATTATCCATTTGCCAATCTTTGACTAAAAAACGAAACTCCGCTGTTTCTCAGTACATTGCAAGGAAAATATAGAAATTTTATACAGCGAAAACACTTTTTTTGCACAGAAGAGTGTTTCAGCTTTGAAGAATGAATAATACTAAGACCGTGATCATCCAGTAAAGCAAAAAAGTTCAGTGGTACTGTAGGGACTAGAAGAAGATTACATTCAAGTTGCAGCTGAAACAGCAAGATTCATACGATCCCAATAACTCAAAAAGTCACTGAAACAGAAAAATAATCGAATTTGAAAAAAGTTATCTGTTTCAGTGATTCAAAACTTCAGAATGATGTATTACTGAAGCGTTATGAATGATTTTTGGATCGAGTATTTTGAATTTCAGACCTCTGCCCAATAAGCTCAATCGGACAGAACGAGAGATATAAAAGGTTGACAGTTAGGACACGCAGAGAAAACCGACTGTGGGATGAGTACGAGTAATCCGTACGACAGCCACCTCCGGGCATCCAGAACTAGAAGCACATTCTTTTAACGTCACTTTGACCTAATTTATCTCGGCTTCTGTAACCGCTATCAAAAAGTGGTCAACTGGCAAAATGTTTTTTGCAATGTCGTAAACATTTTTTTAGTTGACCAAATTTTGATAGCGGTTACAGGAATCGAGATAAATTGGATCAAAGTGATGCTGAGGCAACAAATAAGAAATAAATAAGACGCCATGGGAAGTTTTGAATGATGAGCCCTTAAAATTTCTCAAAACCCAAAAAAATAACCTGAAACTGATCAACATAAATCAACTTTTCCCGGCTCAAAAATGAACGAGTTTTCTTCAGTTTGATCGGTTATCAGCAGAATTTATGGCATGATCATTCCTCATTCGTCAGTTTTTGCTCAGAGGGTTCACAAAAATAATGGCATAAACAAAAAAAAATAGTGTTCCGTTCTGTACATATATGAGCAATATGTTTATTTATTTTCTTGAGAAATGAAAACAGAGAAACGGAAAATTTTGGAATTTTGAAAAATGTCAAGAGACATATTTGTCAAATTTTTTTTCAGAAGGAAAAAATCAGTTAGGAGGAAGTCTCAAAGCCCTCGAGACTTGGAGAGAAATTTATGCAAAAAAGGGGCGGAGCCTAGAACCTGAAAAAAACGTTAACGGTGCGCCAGATATTAAGGGATTCGAAAATAGACAAATTTCGGTTTCAATGAAGTTTTGAAAGGAGATTTTGATTTTTTCGTTCAATGAGTTCTCAAAAATTGAGCGTATGGGAAATTCTCGAATTCTAGTGTCTTCTACGTCTTCTAATGTTTTCAGAATCACTCTCCTATTTTTCTCGTATTTCTTATTTTTTCTCCCCCTTCTTCTAGATTGTTTTGCATTCATCTTTCTTTTTCCTTTTTTTTTTGTTTTATCCATGAGGAGAGTAAAACTAAAAAAGGAGGAAACGAACGGAGGAGAGAAATGAGTAATTCCATTTTTTCTTCTCCCTTTTCCACTATTCTATTTCTTTTTCCGGTTTGAAATTGAATGAAATGAAAATGAAAGCATGACGAGAAGGGGGGAATCTTTCAGGAAGATCAGAAATTATTATACAGTAAGATTTGGTCGAGATTCAGGATTGAGACATAAAAACCCGCCATAACTGACTCGACAGCGATTTTCCGAAAAAGTTGTCAACTACAAAAATGGAGATCTAGATGTGCTTAATACACTCACCAATTTTCAGAAGAATCAGATAATTGGAAGTCGTGTTTCAAGCCCCATAAAATTGACCCTCTTTATCTGAAAAAGGTGTACAACTTTTTCTGTTTCAAATTTTACATTAGAAACTGGATGGTTTTTGATCCTTGATCTGGATTCATTACGTAGTTATCCAAATTGAATTTAGCAAAACGGTTGAAGTATAATACGAAACATCGAAAAATGAGAAACTGTTACAATGATTTCCGATTCTTTGGAACCGTAAAATTTTTAGAACTGACTTCGAAAAATAATTTGGACGGACAGGTGGAACTTCGGAACAAAAGTAACCCTGTAAATAGTCTAGCTTTTGTTGATTTCAGATTTTTGACTGGAATTTGTCGGAAATTATCAACTTGATATACTATAGATCTAGCAAAAGTAAAATCTGACAAATGCTGAAATTTGTCAACTTTAAGAGCTTGAAAAAATGTTCCGAAGTTTCCAATTTTTCTGAAAATTTGTGAGTATATTGAACAGCTCTAGATCTTTGTTTTTGTAGTTGACAACTTTGTCTGGAAATTGTTCTCAAACAAGTTATGACTCTTCAAAAGGAAAGAGGTTCGAAAACGTTTGAAATTCGAAACCGCTCGACTCATTTCACACTGCCTAACAACGTTGAGAGCGATTTTCAGAAAAAGTTGTAACCTACAAAAGTGAAGATCTGAAGTTCTTTTATACACTCACAAAAATTCAGAAACATGAGGGCATTGAGAATGCCGGAATTATTGTAATTACAATGTAACTGCAAGCGCTCTAATCAATAACCAGCCAGTCGAATATTCATTAAGGAAATGTGAAACAGATTTTTTTTTCAGAAAAGTGGGTGTAAAAAAGGGGCGAAGATTGCGTATTGAAACTTTCTAGCCACTTTTTTCAACGGGACTCAACAGCGATTTCACAGAAAAGTTGTCAACTTCAAAAATGAAGATCTAAAGTTGCTTTGTATACTCAAAAAGTTTTAGAAAAATCGAATACTGGGGACTGTTTTCAAGTCCTAAAATTTGATAATTTTCAAAAGGAGTGCATCGAAAAATTGTCCCACAAAAGCAGTTCCAAATCTTCACGGTTTCAGGATGCTCTCTTGAAAATGTAGCTCTGAATAAATTAGTAATACAATGCCAGTGATAGAAAATAAAATTTCAACACGAATACATTCACTTGAAGTAAAAATGCTTTGTTTTATTTGAAGACTCCCCTAGGCCGCAAAGAATAACGATCTAAACTATTCTGTTTCGTGGAATATTTTTTGAAATACTGAGAATCTTCGGATGCAGTCTTTCTGGTCTGACAACTGACTCGACTGCGATTATCTGGAACAGTTGTCATCTACAAAAATGAAGATCTAGAGTTGCTCAGAAACATTCAGTTTGAAACTAGTGAAATATCTCAAAAAATTTCTGTTTCATGGAATCAATTTGAAACTGTGAAATATTTTGTATATCAGTTTTCGACAACAAAAAAACAAAACTTAGACCAACGTTCAAAGAAACATGCATACATTAAAAAAGTCCAGACTAATAATCCGATAGACCGTCTTATCTGATAGAACTGCAATCTAAGGACAGACCCAGAAGGAAAAAGTTGAATTCCAAAAATTC
The DNA here is from genome assembly GCA_900536305.3 of Caenorhabditis sp. 40 LS-2015. Lineage (NCBI taxonomy): Eukaryota > Metazoa > Nematoda > Chromadorea > Rhabditida > Rhabditidae > Caenorhabditis > Caenorhabditis tribulationis. The sequence continues at coordinate 116,582 of LR543336.1, forward strand.
CAAAACTACTTGAACTCTCTGACCCCAAAAAAAGAACCGTTATTCACACGTCAAAAAGAGCCGCGCCACAGTGCTCCTGAATCTTCGAGCTCCCTCCTCCCCAACAAAACCTCTATCTGACCTGCTGTTCAAATATTGACCCAAACAGTTGTCAGTTTTGTGCCATACCGCCGTGTGCGAAACGCTTTGTGAGAAAAAGAAGACAACTTCCGACTGTTGGGAAGCAAGAGAGAGTGTGGAGAGCATGAGAGACGCAGAGAAGACAGAGAGAATTTGGACTCGACGAACGACACGTGTAAATCAGAGAACCTAGAAGAATTAGGGCAAGGGGGGAAGGGGGAAAAGAATAGAGATCAGGAGCAAAAGTGTTTGTATAATTTTTTAGAAACGAGGGTAAAATCGAATTTCAAAGACTTGGGGGATGTGTGAATGCAAGAATGATTGGATGAGGTGATGCTGATCTTTTTTAAAGAGGTTATCTGGAAGACCTGGAAATTTGGAATTTGGTGAAAATTCTGCTCAAGGAGAGGCTGACCATCCCAAAGTTCAATGGCGGGTATAAAACTAGGATCGAATTCTTCGCAGAAGAAGAAAGAGAACAGAAAACAGAAGGTATACCGGAAGGTGGAAGTTTACTGTTTCAAGTGAAACAGAGATTTCTGAGATTGAAAATAGCTGTGTTTCCGCGTTCATTAATTTTGGATTCCAAGAATCTAAGAGTCCAAAGAATCCAAGAAGCCCAAAAAAAAATTCCAAAAATATGGAAAGAATCGAAAGACGAAACTCAACAAACTTCTTGAAATCCCTGTGAAACAGCAAACTTTTTTTTTCGAAATCCAAGAAACCCCCCGAAGTGTTAGGTGATTCGAAGTTCGGTAAACAATGAAATAAAAGGTTCCCTCTTTCTTTCGATTTCAATGAGCAGGTGGTCACCGAAAATCGAACTCTTTTTGTTCTTGGGAGCCTATTGACAAAAAAAAATAGGTGAAAGTCAAAGGGAAGTTGTAATTTGAGGAGAGACCAAGGTGCCCCCTAATGGAGATGACGAAAAAGTGGGGACTTTTGAACAGTCTAGGGACACTTTTTGAGCAAGAGAAGGAGAACTTAAGGACCTCTTGGTGATGATCAAGTGCATTGAGGTTCGGTGAACACGTTGCGGAGGAAGAGAAGACGCGGAGAAACGAGAGGGTCTGCGTCTCTTTGAAAGCGTATATCTCCTCGTGGAGTAGGGATACAAAAAAGCTACAAATTACAAAAATGTGTAAAATTTTACGCTGAGCAATTTTGCAGTTGAGAACTTTTTGATAGCTTTCATGGTTTTTGAGATATAGACATTTGAAGATAAAGCTCAAGAGACGCAGAGAAGCCAGCGTGTCTGGTTTCTCTGGGGGCCTTTGAACTAAATGAATTTTGACCTTTTATAATGACCAATTTTAGTTACGAACTAATTTTAAAAAGAAGAATTACTATCAAAAATTCATCAATTTACGCGAACAATAAAATGAAAAAAAATCGGTTTCAAAATTTTTCCTAATCGAAACATGATCTGTTTTTAGATGTTCTCCGTCCTAGGTTTTCTTCATTACGTTTTCAAAAGCAAAACTCAATCTCAAAACCGTGTTCCAGATCTCTGTACTCGAGCTCCTAAAAATCCTCTTTCGTCTGGAACGTTTTTCTCCGTTTTCGGCCACCATTCATCACTCACTTATTTTTCAGACTACCTCACAAAAGCTCGAAAATTGAAAAGGCCAATGAAATATGCAAATTAGACATGTTTTATGGTTCCGTTTCGTCGTTTTTTTCTATTCAGTATTTGGTGGGTTGAATAGAGCCTGGGGAGGAAAAATATGGATTCGTGTTTTTGGAGCATGTGGTGAAAATAGAAAACAAGTAGAGAGAAACTATTTTTTTGGCAGACATCCGTATTCGAGAATCGGAAAGAACTGCCGCCGTTAGACATTGAGCGGAACAGAAAATATTTGAAAAAGTTGAGTGAGATTTACTGTTTCAAAAATGAGTGTTTGTGATGAAACTTTTTAAGTTTTTAATGGGAGTCTCCTGACAGCAATCTGTTCCAAAAACTTCAAAAAACTCTTAAAGCTACCGTATCTTTTCGTTTCATTATGCCAGCATTTGGCTGACTAGTGAGCTGTGACCAAAGCATCTGCCGCTCTAAGCTCCGCCCATTTGTAACCCTGGCACTCTTATTTTGCAATTTCGCCGCACACAACAAATGTTTGGCGTACTGAATGTCACAATTATTCGTCGCAGTTTTTTCATCTGATTTCGAAACGGGAAATTATCGAAAAAAAAGCAATTTGGCTATTTTTTCAAAGCCAAGTGGATCCACAAGTTCGTATCATAGGCAGTTCTTGTTTGCAGCAGTTATCATCTATAGAAGGTCCTATTTGTCACGTCTTGAGAACGTCAGTTATCTTTTGTCATGTTTTCATAATAGTTTCTCAAACGTGAAAGCTCTCATTTGTAGCATTTCTAATTCCTCCTTTTCCATATCTTTACTATTAACAAACGCAAAATTCTGTGTGTGTGTGTGTCTGTGTGTCTGCCTGTGTCGTGTCTCCCGCCCTAGCGAAGTCCCCACTGGACCAAATCTTTCCAAATTTTCACACGTTATCAGGAATGGGGCCTGAATGATGCCCGTCTATTTAGATTTTTGATTTGACAAAAAATGAGCTCAAGCGGGCTCAAAAACCTCTTTTTTGCCTCCAGGGAAAGTTGTTTTCCTCCAGGGAAAGATTTTCGCGCGATAATTTTGCACCGGTAGATCAAATATTTCAGGTCTGCCCGAAAGGAAGTTTTTTCAGTTTTCATTTCTGTTATGCATCTTTACTATTAACATACGTAGAATTCTGTCTTTTCGAGCAGGTTTCAGATCTACAGTACTGGCCAAAAAGAATGCGAATTTGGTGATTTTCAGTGCAAAACTGTCTAATTTGAGCAGTTGAATAAGTGTGTTCCAAACAACATTATTTTGAAAATTTGTGAGTGTATTGAGCAACTAGATCTTCATGATTGTAGTTGATAACTTCCTTAGAGCATCACAATCAAGTTATGTCGCATTAAATGTCATGGTTCCGAAAAACGTCGAAATTTGCACTGAAATGTACCGAATTTCAAAGTGACTATCCGGGACATAACTGACTAAATTGTGATTTTTGAAAAACGTTGATCACTATAGAAATGAAGATCTGAAGTTATTTGATGCATCACAAATTTTCAGAGAAATCGGTCCGTTGCGAACTGATTTACAAGCCTTCAAAGTTGACTGTTTTGCACTGAAAATCATCAAACGCGCATTCTTTTTGGCCATTACTGTACAGATGAAGGCAGGGATGTTTGGAACGGAGTTCGGAATCCTGAGTTATTTCTGAATGAAATTCCGATGGGAATGAATCCGAATAAATTTTTCGGGACGAAATTCCTGAATTTTTGTGCCTCCATCATATGTCCGGAATCTTTACTATTAACAAACGCACGGAGTTGCAAACGGGTACTAGAAGCAAATGCGCTTTGTTGCGAACGACCTCAGCAAAGTGCCACGAAAAGCACGTGGCAGCATGCTAATGAATTTTTCAGTGATAATTTGCACTGTGGCGCCACGCAGGACCGCGTTCGCAGCCGCAACGCGCCCGAGAAAACTCGAAAAATTCAAACGCATGTACCCTTTTGCAACCCCGTGCAAACGCAAAATTCTGTGTGTGTGTGTGTCTGTCTGTGTCGTGTCTCCCGCCCTAGCGAAGTCCCCACTGGATCGAAATTTCTCAAAATTTCACAGTTTATCAGAAAAAGGCTATTAATGATGCCCGTCTTTTTCGATTTTTGATTCATCAAAAATGAGGTCACGAGAACCGAAAAACTCTAATTTTTAGGCTCGATCAGTAGATTCAGTTTTGAGGAGAAAGAGTGACAAGTTCACGGAAATATTTGTTCACGTTTTCGAATTTTTAGAAGTGTCGCATTAGGAAACGTTTCACAACGGGATTCTGGAAAAAAAATTGGTTGAATTACAAAAACGAGTTACTAACAGTAAGAACGGAGTCGCAGGCTTCCAAATCTTAGTTGTAAGGGCCGGTAACCCTGAGAAAGGAACCGCAGGATCCGAACCTTAGTTGGAAAGGCAGGAGTCCCTGAGAAAGGAGCCACAGGCTCCAGAACGGGGACGTAAGCGGAGGCCAGGAGGTGGAGCCCCGCGTCAGCGGGGCGTAAACCGACTGGTATTATATCAATTTAGAATCAACCCTGCCTAACTCATCACATGAGAAATATTCCATGAAACAGTGAATACTCGGAGCTAATCTCTGTGTTCCTCACTTTTCTGTCTCCATTTTTCAGATTTCAGAAACTACAACTGGATGGAAGAATCGATCCTTGCACTACTCTCGAACCTTTGAAAATCACGTCACTTTTTTCTTAGCGTAGTATCCAACGACTCCCAATATCTCATATTGACCTGCTCCACTTGAGCGAAAGGCTCGAAACATAGTGTATTTCACTTGGCGTACACTCGAACGCCCACTGGCTTACATGAGTTTTTGGCAAAGTTAGGAGGTTCTGAGATAGTGAGCGGTATTCGTTTGGGAAAATTAAAATTAGAGAGAGAGAGAGAGAGAGAGAGAGAGAGAGAGAGAGAGAGAAAAGTGCAAGAGTTCGAAAAGTCTAGAAAATAGGGGGTTCGCTGAATGGAGTTTTAAAAAAAAGGAGCCTGTTTCCTGGTTCTTTTGATTGAGGAAAGGTGAAACAGAAAATTTTTTTTTTAATTCTCGAAAAATTAATTGAAGTAGGAAACAAAGTGGGAAACTGAAATTTTTCATACTCTGGAAAATAAGATTTTACAACGGCAGGATGAATGATTGTTGAGTTAAAAACTTCCCAATCAAGAATCAATGAAACTGAAAAAAATTCATTTGAGAATAATTTTACTGACAATGGTCGGAATTCGGAGTGTCTTCACTTACTATTAGATCCTCGTTTTGAAACAGCAACATTTTTTATGGCTCTTCTCATTTTTTCTGTGAGCGAAATTGTCACCTTGGCCAAAGTCCAGTGTCACATTAGAGACCAAGAACCCCTCTCAAAACATCTCCATCAAACTTCAATTTTCTTCGTTCTCTTTTTTTTCGCGGGTGAAACAATTGAATTATTTGTCATGGATATCCGATTACACACACAAACATAAAAAGTTCGGTTTTCAAGACTACAAACTATTTTTCGATATGTGTTTTTGATGTTTTTCAGAGGGGATTCAACTCAACTTTGAGGCAATAGGTTTCTGTGAAACGGAAATTTTGGAGTTTGAAGAATTTCTAGTGCTTCTGAAGTTCTCTAAACACTCAAAACTTGATTAATGGCAGTATTATAAAAATTAATAAACTGAAGAGTTCCACAGTTGCGAACGGACCGGCAGATAACTTGGCTTCAGAACAAGGTATTCAGACAAATTCTAAATCAAATGATAGATCTCGACAGGGTCTATCTTACCTGTATAACCTGCGGGTTCATTAACAGGTCGCGGGCGGGGCTAGATGTCAAAACGTCTGATTTTGAACAAACTCGCTAAACACCTTTGGATTTTCGTTCTAACTTATCGATTACTTTCCGGGCAACCAATTCCTTCGTCAAACTATGGCAAGGAACCAGATTAGATTTTTTTTTTCTGAAACCGTAAAAAATGAGTCAAAATTAACATCAATTTCGAACAATGTTGGTATGCGGTGATACCAATTGTGTCCCCCACTCAATAGTGCTTTTCACCTTTTCTCTGAAACCGTAAAATTGGAGACAACTTTACGACGTCAAAGCTCTGAATTTGAATCTGTGGGGTCAATTTCACCTCGACCCTGATTATGAGAAGAAGTCCGAGCCAAAAAATCTGATTTGGGAAAGATCCAGAGTTTCAATATTTTTGATGCTTGGAAAGAGATATTTGGCGCTAAATTTTAAAACTGAAAATAAATCGAACGCACATCAAGCGCAACAGTGAAACCAGAAATTCCTATCAAAAATCTTTGAAACCGAAAACTTTCCAAACCGGTAGACTTTTGTTGCGTGTGTTCTATCAGCGTGTTTATTCAAACTGGGTTCAATAGAGCGCTCTTGCAACAGACCTCACTTTGAAAAGACAGTTTTTTTTCAAGTACAGGGTGTTTCAGTTTCTAGAGGTTTGTTAGTTTGAAAACCAAAATTTCTAAGTCCCTTAAAGGAGAATTCCGGGAAAACCTTTTTTTTGCATAAAAATGTGTATTCAAGTGTGCTGATTCCGAAAATCACAATCCGTTCAACACAGTCACTAAATACCCGAAAAACGGAAAAAAATACAGTGATTTTTTGAAACCGGAAAAATTCCAAAAATAGTTTCCAAACAAAAAAGTCAAATCCGCTGAGGTTTGTGTTATAACACTTTCTCTTTCTCTTTCTCAACTTACAAACACTCACCCATGACATTATTATTTCTTCTCGAGTTATCCCCGTCTCTCTCCCCCCAAAAAATCCTCGGGTTAACCGCTGTCAAAAAGGACAAACAGATCGAGAATCGCTTAGATCCCCCACCTGTATGCTCTGTATGATTAAACAATGTCTGCGTCTCTCGATATCCAACGCTCTTTTCGCGGGAAGATTTCAAAAAAAAAAGAGTTCGAAGAAGGGATCGGCGGTACATAAAAAAGGGAGGTCAGTGTTCTCGTTTCTGAAACTCAATGATCAAGTTTTTATTTCTTTGAAATGTAGGGAAAGGAAGTTGGAAGTTGGAATGGGGTCAAACTACAAAATATGAAAAAGGGGCGGAGAGTAATTTGATCTACTTTGACTCGTTTTCGAGGCGTCTTGAATAACTTAATTCTGGTGGTCGAAAAGGGAATGATGTGATGTTTTGAAATATAAATAGCTCAAGAATTTGAACGGGAACGTGGGAAACCCGCTCTATTGGACCAACGAATCATGAGATAGTGTTTTTGCAGCCAGGCTTTGATAAAGATTGTGTCATTTACAAAACATAACAGTTTCATAAGAAAGTGAAACAGTAAGTTATGGTTTACTGATATTGTCAATGACATAGACTTTGCATTTTCAAACAAGGAAAACGGTCAAACGACAGAGCCCAACACCCTTCACAATATCAAAAATTGGTATTTATTTTTACAGTTTCAAACAGGGTACAGAAATAAAGAAAATCTTGAAAAAATGATAATTGGCTGGGGTGCGCTGCTGATAAATTTGATTTCCCCGGATAATCAGATTTGGAAGTAGCAGATCTATTTCAGATGGAGAAGTTTGACCTTACTATGTAGTACTTAAAAGTGATGTGATATTGTTCAGGAGCAATAGAAAACTGAAAGGGTTTGGTGTCAAATGTTTCAAAGAATTCTTTCCTGTTCGTGGTTTGAGGCTGAAAATGAACTCCCTAGACTAAATCTTATTTACACATTTGGTTATGGTACACAATTGGATAATAGCATATATTGAGTACTGGTCGAGTTGTTGTAAACAGGGAAGCCCTCAAACCCAATCAATTGGTGTAATCTTTTTTGACCCTGCCGTCAACAAGATAATGAAATTTAGGGCCTTGCCCCACCAGACTATGGGTTTTGCCACAAAACGTTTGTGGAGGAAATAAATAACAACTTTTTGAATCTAAAAAACCATTCAAACAATTACTAGAAGTTGAGGAAAACATACAGGGTGGCTTTTATATACTGCAACGCACTAAAACGAGCGTATCTCGAAAATTAAAAAACGAAAATCGATGTAACTCAACAAAATCCTTATTCATGTCTATGAGAACAAATAAAAAAAGAAATTCATTGATTGTGCCTCCGTTTGCTGCAACGACAGCACGAAGTCGTGTTGGGTAAAGGTCGACTGTGGCACGCAGGTATTCCACCGACAATTTGTCCCGTTCCTCTACCAATTTTTTCTTCAATGCCTCAACACTTGATTGGGGTCTAGCACAGACCTTATTGAAGAACTTTCCAGACGGAGAAGTCGAGATGATTCAGAACCGGCGAGAAAGCAGGCCTCTATAATTCTCGATGATCTCCGGAAAGTGGCGCTAGCACCAATCTTGAGTAAATTTCGTAGTATGGGCCGGTGCCGCAACTTGTTGGAAGATGCGGTTTTGATTGGAAAAATAATCTTTGGGACCACGGAAGCAAGTTCTTCTTCAAAATTTCTTCCACTTAATAATATTTCTTGATTTTGACACCTTTATCGGCAAAAACCTGTTGACACGGAGCAAATTTCACCAAACACCTTGACGCTAGCTGGGTGGGATGATCGATAGGAAGGTTTTTCCTTCATAGAAAGCAGCCTGGCTGTTGTGGGAAATAAAAAAATAATTTTGAGGGTTGAACTCAGCCTTCAAAGTGAACAACTTTGCGCTCTTACGCAGCTTCTCTCTACCCATTTGAAGCTTCATAATGGTAGAGCGATGAACGTTGGGCTTCACCATCGGGCTCTAAAATAACCGATTTTTCTGAAACTTGGCAAAACCATTAACAATGATATAATGAACAAAATTTTGAAACAGTTGTGCCCGCAAATTGAATCAGCAGCCTGTGCCATGGCGCCAAACCTGCGTTGCAGTATTTAAAAGCCACCCTGTAAAAGATTGAGAGTTGAAACAGTGAAAATTTACAGAAATTTTTTCGAGGATTTTTGATGAAAGGAAAATTTGAAAAGTTACCGTTTCTAAACAATGAGAAATTGTTCATTCTTGTAGCTTAGCTTATTATTGAAATTTGATCGGAAATTTTCGTCCCAATAGATTCTATTCTACACCTGCCAACGGAACAAGACAAAAGAAAACATCTCGAAATCTTTTGTGAAATTTCAAACGGTGTTTTTGACGATTGTTGGTTTCCAGCAGTGGTGTCTGGAGACTGGAATTATTCATTGAAAACGTTCAAAGTCTGGTGGGTGGATACAAGAATGGCTCGTTATGAAAGGAGGTTCCCGGCTTCTGTTCTGCTGTACTTATTATGTAATCAAGAGTGTAGATTCCGAATGTCATGTTGGAAACGCTGAACAAGTTTTGAATGTTTTCATGGTGATATTTGGAGTCTAATAGTATCGATATTAGTGGGAGTTGGAAGTGATTCTCCAATGAAACGTCTGTGAAACAGAACAATTAATATACGATGAAGCATTTGCAAAGATATGGCCTAGAATTGAACAACTCGGAATCGAACGGTCTCTCAACACGAAAACTCATTTTGACACGCAGAAGACAACTTTTGGTATTATCCATTCCCCAACTTCTCTGCCGCCGTCCAACGACACTCCGCAGTCCAAAGAAGCGTTTTTGGTGTCATTGCGCAAAGGCCTACGCGAAGGCTCGAAAATTGGCAAATGGATAATAGGTTTCGTGGGGGATTCATAGCTACGGTTGACTTGTCAGTTGTCGACGCGAAAATTCAGAAAATTTTGAAATTCGAAAAACCCGAAATTTGAATTTGAAAATTGACGGTTTCAAATGCTCAATAAATCGGGACAGATATCCCTTTCTTTCAATTTGGAGATAGCATTGGTGGGCATAATTCTATCCCTTTTGTTGATTTTCAGTGCAAAATGGTCCTTTAAAGAGTTGAAAAAGTATGTTCCAATCACTCGATTTCTATAATTCTTGGTGAGTGTATCAAGCAACTCTAGATCTTCATTTTGTAGTTGAGAACTGTTCAAGAAATTCACAATCAAGTCAGTTGTTTCGCGTTTAAGATCATTGGTCCGAAAACGTTCGAAGTTTGCACCGTTTTTATGTCGCGTGACTATTCGAGACGTATTCACAGCGATTTTCAAAAAAAGTTGTCAACTACAAAAATGAAGAACTAGAGTTGCTTGATACATTCACCAAGTTTTATAGAGATCCAGTGTCAGGAACAAATTTTTCAACTGCTCAAAGTTGACCATTTTGAAAAAAATTGGTTCAATGCTATTTTCTTTGAACCAGTTTTTGCGATTTCGACAAAATATGTGAAAAGTAAAAACTGATAATAAGCCCCGCCCCTTTTTGCGGGGTAATGTTTTCTGTATTTCTTCGAGAGCGTATAATGGAATTGACAAATAGAAACGACCAATGTTCGAAGTCAGTTTTGTAAATTGCTCAAGAAACGTTTGAAACAGAAAAATTTCGCGCCATTTTTCGAAGTTGAATATTGAATATAATAAGCTCTAGCAGCCAATCAGTTTCTGCTTTTGCGGATGTCCCCATCACTCATCACTCTCTTTACGGGTCCCTGGAAATTTATTAAATCGAAAAAAATGCTCTACAAAAAAACCAACAAAATTATTTGTGAAAAAAAGTAAACAGCCAATAAATATCAAGAGATCACCAAAACGGGAAATGTATATTAAATTAAGAATCGAAAAAGAAAAAAAGGGGGCGGAGCTATCTAGGATAGCAGAAAAGAGAGAGACGTAGACATGTTCATCGTGATACAGAACCGTTTTTGCAATTAATTAGAGGGGAGAACGAAGAAAATCGAGTATAGAAAGAAAGGGGGCGGAGCTTGTCATTTATTCCTTGCGCGGAGCTCTACGGTGGCGAGCTTTCCCGTCGTTTTTCGCCTCCTCTTCCTCCTCATCGTCGTCGTCAGTGACAGGCGAGACCTGGAAATGTGAAAATTTCGAATTTTCAGAAACATGTTTTCGAGCGGAAACTTTGAATTTCCGATGGTTTCTGGGCTCAAAAAGGCTCAATTTTTGTCTCAAATTCCAAACAGAACTTGACGACCTCGATTCTAGGGTCTGAAAACGAATGGAAACTCCAGACTCCTCTCACCTTATTCTTCCTCTTCTTGAGCAACCGTGTTCTCTCTCTCCTGGCCATCTCCTCCTCATCGTAATCCGAGTCCGAATCAGAGCGAACGTCCTTCGCCTGTCCTCCTGTGGTGGTGCGGATGGCGATGCGAAGAATGATGAACGTCCAGAAGATGTGCAAGAAGAACAGCGCGATCAGGGCGAACACAATCAGCCGAGGAGCGTATGGAGGGCTCTGAAAAGAGAGGGAGTTTATCGAGGATTGCTCAGGTTTCAGATAAGCAAGCGTTTTTATTCCGTGCAAAGAGAGCTCAAAAAGCTCCATCTTTCATCAAAATTGAGGGTGCTGAAGGAGCTCAGCTTGACTAGGTTGGCTTAGTAAAAGAATTGCTCAGATTGAGATGAGCAATCAACCAAGGTCACAGAAAAGTTGGTTAAAGAAACGGTGGGAATAAGCACTTTCCAAGCCACTTTTCACTCCAAAAAAGAATCGATTGACCCCTTACCAATCCCAAATCCCAAATCACATAATCCGGTTGAATCAGGCCGGCCGCTTCGGTCACCGCCGATCGAATGACGACGAACGGATAATAGATGAGACGGGTGAGGACCCAGGAGGTGAAGAAGAGCACGAACATGAAGTTGGTCATGTTCTTGTTATGGGCATCGTACCGGACCAGTTTTCCACCCTCCAGGAACACGTCGGAGACGTCGTGAGAGAGAAGGATCAGGGTGCCGACTCTGCAAGGATTCGGAGGTCATTTCGAAGGGGAAAAAAACTGTTGCTCTCACCTGACAAAGTTTATAGTCCAACTCGACGAGAGCAAGAATATGGTGATGACGTGGTGGACCATGAGTTGCCAGAAGTCCGAGCGGCGGACGTCAAAGTAGGAGCCGATGAGCAGTGAGTAGTAGAAGCCCGTCTCGATCATGTAGTACCACCTGCAAACTTGCTGTTTCTCGAAAATCTCATAAATTTTTTCAATGGTGAATAGTGTTTTTCTGCAGAACTTTTTGACTAACATTTGTAATGCTTTAAAACGCCCCAGAATGTCTCAGACGTTCTGGAAACCTTCAGAATCTTCTAGACGACTTCAGAATTCTCTGGAAGCTCTCAAAATCCTAAAAATGCTTTATACTCTTACAAATCCTTTCAGAATCTTTGAGAAATGTCCAGAATGCCTCGAAATCTTTCAAAATGCTTTTGAACTTCCTAGAACTCTCCAGAAGGCCCCAAAATACTGGAGAATCTTCTGGAGCCCTTGGGGGAGTCATAGAATGCTCTAGGATCATTAGAAATGCTCCAAAATCCTAAAGATGCGTCTAGACTGCCCCAGATTGTCTCATCATCGTCTAGGATGCTTCAGAATCCTTCCAGCGCTCAATCTAAAGTGCTCCAGAAGCTCTTTGTGCTCATTTCTTCATATTTTTCAGTCTCCATTTCCCTCACTGTTCCCTCTCGAAACCAATGTTCTTCTCCTCGTGATTTGTGCTCCATTCTCTCGCTGTGTGCTTCAGTGTGCTCATAAGGATGGCGGGGAATTCAAAAACGCGTCCCAAAAACCGAACAATCAAATTCGAAAATTCGATTCCTCTCTTGATAAGCCCACTTTTCTCACTCTCTATTTCTCTCCATCTCTCTACTAGCCGATAAGACTATGTTCCAACGTGTTGCACTTGCTCTATTGTGTGTGTATCTATATGTATCATGTGTCATCAAGTATGTGTGTTGGCGACTAAAAACTGAAACTATGCGGTGACGTGGCAAACGGCTGATAAGGGAAGAATGAAGGGAGGAGAGAGTGAAAAAGAAAGAGAGACGCAGAGATTTGGAAAAAAAAGACGCTTGACTTTCAACAGCGAAGATTCGTCAAGATCGCGCTATTTTCACGATTTTTGGATCGAAATTTACTGGTTTTCAAGTCGATTTTTGCCTTAATATCCTCACCAAATAGTGCTGGGCACCGGATGAAACGGATAGCCAATCCAGCACTGCTTCACATCGTACAACCACGCGGCGTCGCGCATCACGTAGAGTCCGTAGAGGAAGGCGAACGTGTAGTAGCTGAATCTCCAGAAGCACTCGAGAATCTTCTTGGCGCGCGAGACCGATGCGAAACCGCCCGTCATGTGTTCCCACATCTGAAAATGATGGGTCCGATGGAAATCAAGGATTTGCTGGGTCGAAAATCAGCGAAATTCAGGGAAGCTCTTTGAAAATCGGGAGACAAAGTTTTCTGGGTTGAAAATTGAGGTTTTGAATGGAATTTTCGACCTAAAATGTTCAAAAATCAGTGATTCTCAGCAATTTTGTTTGAAAATCTTCACTGTTGGATGGGAAAAATTCAAGTTTTTAACGAATTTTAGTGAATTTGGATCAAAGTTTTTCCGTTTTCCAGCGATTTTCAAGTCTGAAAACTCACACATCCGAGAAGTGTGGCATTCTTTTTCGAAGCGTACGCATTCGTTCGGAAGTAGAGATACGTGACGCCGACGGTCGATTCCCAGATGATTCTGAAATTCACTGTCCAATTTTTCGGCGGAAATTTGAATTTTTTCCCCAGTATTTTACTCCTAGAATATGATATTCCTTCTACCCAGAAAAACGTGCTGAATTAGTATGATTTGTGCCCTCCATTCTCTCTCTTTTCTCTTCGTTTCCGTCCGTTTTCGTGTGTGCTCACAGAAACCGGGTAATAGGGGAGGGAACGAAAATCGAACACACCGTGTGCGACGACTTTATTTGTTTTCTAAATGTTGCGGAGAATTTAAAGAGAGAGAGAGAGAGAGAGAGAGAAACGAAACGATTTGGATCCAAAATTTAGAGTTTTGGAGCACTGGAAAGCAGCTGAAAATTGAGCGAAAATCGCAAAAATTGACCTAGAATTGTGACGGAAAGAGAGAACTTTGATTCAAATTTCGAAATTTCAGATTTTTTTCTACAGACTCTAACCGTTTTCGAAGCTTTTTTCTGCTGGAAATCCCGTATTTTCAGCTTTTTTTCCCACTTCCTTACCTAATAATGACCAATGGAATCGCCAAATAGATGGGAACGAGCAAATCGGCGAACTTCGACGGCACTTCTGGCCAGGTGACGTTGCGTGGCAGCCAATAGGGCTCATGCCAGAAGTAGGACATCTGGAAATTAACGAATTGAGGAGTTGCACGATTTTTCAGCCCAACTATAGACTATTTTAGGCTGGAAAATGGAATTTCACCGGTGAAAATTGTCGGTTTACAATTTGCTCTGCTTTCTAGACTCGAAAATCTGTGATCGCTGAAAATGTGTTCAGCGAATTTCGAATCGCTTTCACAGCGAAGATTTGCACTTTTGCTCTCTCAAATTTTGCGATTTTTAAAAACGCTCCAAACTTTTTTATGGCTTCCTTTTGGCCTTCACTTTCAACACAGCTGCTGCTCTTTCTCCCTTTCCATTCCATTGAGCTCAAGAACGCATCCATATAAATAAAATATATCCGTCGGAAACGGAGGGCTTCTTCTTCTTCTTCTTTCACAGAAAGAGCACACAAAATGGAGCATCATCCGTCTTCTTTCCAAGACGGGCGTTACGCTTAGCAACATGATTTGTGCTCTTTTTTGGTAGTGAATGAGCACAAAAACAAGAAAAATGTCACAGAACATGGAAAAATGGTCTGAAAATTTGAAAAAAATCTGAATCTATCCAGAAATTTCTGTCAATAATCGCAATTTTTTCACTGAAAAATCAAAATTTAGGATCAAAACTCATCAATTTTCAGAAAAACTTCTCGGTGAAAATTGAAAAAGTTTCGTTTTTCGAATTGGAATCTTCATTTTTGGGCCTAAAAATCTGATTTTAGGCCAAAATTTACCAATTTTCTTCTCGTTTTTTTGTTTCTAGAAAACTCACCCGCCACAACTTCATTTTTGCCTGGTTTTCTGAAGTGGAAGTACACCAAGTTTCGGCTGAAACACAAGGAAGCCTATTTTTCAAGAGCCAAGGATTCGGAAATGAGCACGATAATAAATCGAACAGGAAACAAGGTAGTAAAAATCGAACGAAAATGTAGAAAAGTTCTCTCTCTCTCTCTCTATACATACAATGTGTAGACTGTATAGAATGGACAGAGGGGGGAAAGTTCGTAAACGAGAGAGAGAGAGACATTCGAAGGGAGGGAAAAGTGCAATAGAGAGGCGCAGAGATGGAAAGAGAAGGAGAAAAGGAAGAGCACCTCTTTAAAGGGGGAATGGAGATGGGGCAGAGAGAGAGAGAGAGAGAGGGAGGGAGGGAGGGAGAGAGACACAGAGAAGGAGAGCACTAAAAGGAGGAGGGGGAGGAGCTCCAAGGGCAACACCGTAAAAGGAAGAGGAAGGGAAAGTAGGAAATTGAAAAACTGAGAGCTGAGAAAGAGGTGCCGAACAATTAGGATCCCAAAATAGGCGTATGGGGTAGAAAAGAGAACAGAAACTTTGCGTCCAAAGATTCCTATGAAATCTGAGGATACAGAATGGAATAACTTTCGTCAGAGTCTAGCCTGCTAGTAGGCACAGAGCCGAAAATGTAGAGCTCAATGAGCCCTACAAAATGAGCCTAAAAACGGTGCACGCCTAACTAATTAATGACTCCAGCTTGATCCACAAAAGTTTAGACCAAAATGAAAAGGCAAGAATTCGAGTGGGGACATAACCTTATGCATGCCTTTCGACCGAAGCCCTTGACACGGTCGGGTAAAACTTATGGTACGGCTTCACAGAGCTCAAGCATCACTGTTTCGACAATTTCGACTGACGACTATATTGCATACAGAGCAAAAGTTGGACTATAGATGTGGTATGGTTTCAGCGAACTCAGCGAGGAGAGGTCTACAAAATGAGACAAAGCATGTGCCACTTTCAACGGACGACTAGCAACAGACTGAGTAGAGCCAGTAACATGCTTCATATATGGATTTAAAGAGCTCGCGGAGCTCTACAACATGACATCCAATGCAAATCACAACTTTCAATGACTAGGTGAAGGCGGAGAAAAAAGAAGGTTGAATACTTTTCGTATGGTTTGACAGAACTGCAACAACGAGACCGATCATGAACTATTTCCCACATTCGAAGCGAAAATTGGAGCGAAAATCTATAAAGTGAAAGCATACTTTCATACCAAAGCTTTTGGTATGGCTTGATATTGCTCGGCGAGCTTTTGGAGCACTTGAAAGTGCAATACAGACTCGAAATACAGACATTCTATAGTTAATGAGTTCTAAGCATAGTAACGATGAAAACTGAGCCAATAATGGGTCTCCAATTCCTCCAGTATTTTCTGGAAGCTTCTGAGCATTTCCAGTCAAAAATAAACTGGAAAACAAGGTGTGCCATATGACGGTCCGCTGTTCTCAAACTGAATGAAATCACCACCACGTGTTGGCTGGCTGTACAGAGAAAAGGAAGAGATAGAGAGAGAGAGACTGTTTCTTCTTTCTATTTCTTCGGGTTGTGAGCAAACACAAAGATAAATAGATTGATAGATAAAGAGAGTGCAGAGAGATACATAGACTATCTAGTCTGATGATACAATATGTATCAATATGTCTAGAGATATCTCTTTCTCTGCGTCTCCAGTTTGATATAGGAAACGATGGAATGTGAGCAGACTAAAAAGAGCCCAAAAATGTAGCCGAGAAAACTCCTGATAGAGCTCAGTGTCCCCAACCGAACAGACGGACTCTGTAGAGCGAAAAATCGCTGGAACTAGGTTGAAGAGACGAAATCTATGGAGCACCCTATCAATATTCACTGATAAGGAGAACTCCAAGTGCACATACACTCTCTCATTAAATACTTTCCTTTTGTGCTGACCAGAGTAATAAAATGAGCCGTTGATGATTCACACTCGATGGAGTTATGAACAGAGAAGAAAGAGCATGATAACGAGATAGAGTGCCCTCGAATGATGTGGTTTATTCCTTGGGCACACATTGATTGTGTTGTTGTTATCAATTGGCGGTGATATGGGGCATAGACTCCACAGTAAGTCGATGATGGTGATGAAGAAACTTTATTAGTAATCGGAGACGGGTGAGTAAGATGGAATGTAGAAGGGGTTATGAAATCGAAGTGAAATGAACTTTTTTGGAGCTCAAAATTTAAAAATTATGAGCAACACTGGAGCTTGAAGGATCTTCTCGACAGCTATACGTGCCTTAAATTCATGCTGCCAGAGTTTGATTCATAAGCTTCTGGGTGCTTCAGAATTGCTCGTTGCTCACAGACAATCCTGCTTCAGAATCGGAGCAAGCTCGAGATCACGAGCCATGCTATTGGCCCGAGCTGGAGCTTCAAGTGATCTGCTTTCAGGTCATCTTATAGTTCACAGATTGAGTCTATCCTTACTTCCAGAAAAGTCAGCTAGACTTGACAATCTTGAAGATTCTGGTTTCTCCAAAACCGCTACGATTCTAGGCACACAAACCACATATAATCAACCTACCGTGGTTAGCTACAAACTCGAAATATCAAGACTCAAAACTGCTCAAAACTAATGCTGCTCTGACCCAGCGCTTAT
This sequence comes from Caenorhabditis sp. 40 LS-2015, assembly GCA_900536305.3. Lineage (NCBI taxonomy): Eukaryota > Metazoa > Nematoda > Chromadorea > Rhabditida > Rhabditidae > Caenorhabditis > Caenorhabditis tribulationis. The sequence continues at coordinate 133,887 of LR543336.1, forward strand.
TGTGCTGGCTGGAGCTCAAGCAATAAGAACGACCACCACTAGTTATTTTTCTTCCATCACAATACCCGTCTTTCTATCTTCCTCAGACTCTAGACCCATTAATCTCCGTCAGCCATCCGTCAGGGAGAATGTGATTTTAGTGGGGTAGTGGTCATTGAGATGGAGTCATCGGATGGACACCCGAACACACAATGACCCTGGTTTTTCTTATTGGAGCCATTCCATCAACAAGATGAGGATGATGGCTCCGGGAGGTCATTGACCCGTCCGCGATAGAGCGTATCGAATGGGTGGACGATGAGAAAATGGGTGAAATGAGATTGTCAGACGATTTGAATTAAAAGGAAATTGCATGACCTAGATCTGATGGAGCACATTTTCTATCGATTCAGCACTTCCTGAATATTCAGCTGAGCTCTCTCTGAAAATTCAATTTCCGTTGCTATAGGTGTCACGAAGAGCTAATCGAAATGGACGTGTCCCAAGCTATAGACGATGGCGACGGAAATTGGAAAGATGGCGGCAAATTATTGATGCAGTTCAGTGAAATAAAGAAGGGTTATATAAAAAAAAAACAGCTTGCGATCAGAAGTTGTCTATAAACTCGAATTTTGAAACAGAAAATTTCTGACTGAAAATTGTTTAGAACTGCGAGCCGCAAATCGGAGGAGAAGGTGGGAAATTTGAAAATCAGCAAAGTTCCGAATGAGAAATGAATCGATTCAGCGGAAAAAAACAGCGAATTTCGTTGACTGGCGCACCTCTGGCGCTTCCCAATATTTTCAGTCAAAAACGGCCGACAGATTACTCAAAATCAAAAGTTTCTGAAAATTCGAAATATGAAGATTATCGCCGAGAAATTTCGTTTCTAACTGTATAATTTTTAACAAAATCGGAACAGAAAGATCCGAGATATAGCCAAGAATCACTGAAGCTAGAATTTCTCGAAATTTTTGAGTGTTTTTCTGCCTAATTTTCTCGAAAATCTTCAATTTTTTTTCACTTTTCAACCTCATTTTCAGGTTTTTTGAAACGTTCACAATCAACTCCCAACGTCATCCATTTACCCCTTATGTTTCTAACCGATGACCCATCGTTCCGCCAATTCAAAACAAACAGAAACATTTTGATTTCTGTTTTTTTGTTTTCCCTATAAGCAGATTGAGGAAGTTCTTTCACTTACGATCCACCCATAAACGTCCATTATGTTCGCCGCTTCCTCGGTTTTAGTGAGTTCGACCTCTGAAAATTGAGGGGAAAATAGTGGTAAAATTGAAAGAGAAAAAAGCCTTATTGAACAAAGAAAATTGAAGAATAAACTAGAATTCAGGTTCCAACACAGTTCAACAAATCCAGCTCAAGCTTTCGACGTGTTACGTACAATGTATTTTGATTGACGCGCAAACAGATGTGTACAGTAAAACGACAGATTTCAGCGGAGATTTTGTATTTTTAACACTTTAACGATAGAAACAGACTAGACCTTTTGGAAACCTGTTAAAATCTGCGAAAATATGCAAAAATCTGTGAAACAATAGAGAGAAACAGGAAAAATTGGCTGAAATTTCGAAATTTCTATCGTTGCGTACATTGCATTACAATCCACGCGCAAGTTTCGCTATCGTAATCTGAAGACGTACGACGGGTCGGAAACCGCTGAAAATTAGTGGAAATAACCTGAAAAATCAGATTCAGTTTGAAAAATGTTGAATTTTAATATATTTATCGCCAAAATCTGTTGAATACTTCATTATTCGCTCCACCGCAAAATCGACGCGCCAATTTGAAAATCCCCTTAACTTTCTTCATTCCCCGCGAGACGAGATCGTCGCTCAACCCTGAAAATGTTTTTTTCGGGTTGAGAAAATTCGTCATACAATAACGCGTAAAATTTGTTGACACACAAACACAAAATTTCTGAATCAATAATAGTAATCTCTGAAACTCTGAAAATAACTTTGCCGCTGATAAAAGAAACTTGATTTCTCTTTCTTCTTGTTTGTTCAAAGTTTTACCCTGTGTCATTATCGCTATTCTCAACTTTTTTCAAATCGTTTGTGGGGGCAAATACGCTCCATTGAGAAGGAAAAAATAAGACTCAAAATAAGTGCGTTTATTATTCTTTCGGGGGATTTGTACAATTAACTTGAACGAAAATGGGGGAGAGGGCGTGGCTAGAATCTACAATTGGGGCGGAAGCTATTTACAAAATGAGGAAGAACCCGAGCGAAAAATTAAAATTATTTGGTAATGTAACGGGGGCGGGGAAAGCTGAAATATCGATTTTTGGGGGCTCCGAAATTTTGAAAATTTGAAAATTTTTCGAAAAAAAAATCCGGAGCTGAGTATCTCACGAAAGAAAAAGCTGTTCATATAGAGAGTGTCAGGGGTATGTGCACAGAAAAGGAACGAGAAAAAAAGAATGGAAAAATCAATATACAAAAATGGAAGAGTCGATTTCCCTTCTAGAACTCGTCGTCCCATCCCGACTCGTCGACGCCCGACGAAAAGTTGTCGAACGCCGGGAAGATGTCGAAGTTCGACGTGTCGACCTCGTTGGAGACCGACGGCACGTAGGGGGGACGGATGCGGTGGGCGCGGAAGCCGACAAAGTCAAAGTTGTCGAACCAGGTGTGGTGGCGGATCTCGCCAATGTCACCGAAGCCGAGACGCTCGGTTGGCTCGAACTTGCACAGCGAGAGCATCATGTCGATCGCCTCTTTGGTGATGAATCTGAAAATTGGAGACGTGAGAATCATTTTAAGCCAAGAATCAGTTTAACACGTGGATTTTGAGCTGAGTTAGGAAGATTTATTCTTTTTAGCCAAAAAAAATTTCGTCGGGAAAAAATATCATAACTCAACTAGTTTTGCTCGAATTCTGTTTAAAATTTGGCGATTCGAATCAGCAAAACAAGGGCTTTCGAAAGAGTATAATCACGGATAGATTTGGAAAATCTCAATTTTTTGAATTTTTTGATCTACCAGTGAAAAAGTGTCGTAACTCAACTAGTTTTGCTCAGATTCAACTCACACTTATACCACTCGAATCAGCAAAACAGGAGCTTTCGAATGAGTATAATCATGGAAAGAATTGAAAATTTTTGATCTACCAGTAAAAATTAGTCATAACTCAAGAAGTTTTGCTCCAATTTTGCTCAAAATACAACCATTCAAATCAGCAAAACAAGGGCTTTCGAATGATCACAATCATTACAAGTTTTGAAAATTTTGATCTACCAGCGCAAAAAAGGGCGCGAAGTTTCTTTTGCCGCCCTGTTCACAGTACAATCCCCCAAGGCTTACCTTGGCCACGCCCACTTCTCCAATCCCTTCAGAATCGCGTTGTACGTCGTCATGGGGTCGGTGCTGGAGAATGGAGGTCTGCAAAGCTGACAGTTAACATTCATCCCATTCGTTTCAAACAACTCACGATCCAGTCAACAGTTCACACATGAAGATTCCAAGTGCCCAAACGTCAACGGACATGTCGTGTCCCTTGTTGAGCACAATCTCTGGCGCCACGTACTCGGCGGTTCCGCAGAACGTCCACGTCCTGCCGCCGTTTCTCAGCTTCTTCGCGAATCCGAAATCGACGAGCTTTGGCCATCCGTTACGGTCGAGGAGCATGTTCTCTGGCTTCAGATCCCGATAGACGATGTTCTTGCGGTGAAGGTACTCCAAGGCTTCCATGGCTCCGGCGCAGTAGAAACGAGTCAGATCGTTGTCGAAGCGGCCCCTGGAATTGTTTAAGATGAGAAAATGAAACGGAAAAAAAAAATTTTTTTTGAGGTCACTTTTCGATACAGCTATTATCCAGTTTAAAAAAGAAAGAGGAAAAACGTACTCTGTATCATCCTACTAAAACTACAAAGAACCCTAAGTTTTGACGGATACGAACTTTTTGCGCAGAAGTGTCCAGATCTCTCCACCGAGGCACGGCTCCATGAGCATGTAGATCTTCTCGCTGTCGCGGTACGTTTTGTAGAGGCTGAAAGAATGAACGGATAATAGGGATTAGTGTGTGGGGTATTGTTTTTTGCTAGACGAAAGAGCACCAAATTTCACAAAGTTTTGCGGTTTTAAAAATTAGTCTTGAGCTCGAGGAAAAAAAGTTATACAATCTGGGAATCAATGCTTGAGGGTAATTTCATGATAACTCGGCTCAATTTTGAGCTACAGAAACGAAAACTAAACCATTAGAAAGAGCACAAAATTTGCTACATTTTCACTGTTTCAAAATTGAAATTTGAGCTGGACAGAGATGAGTTATACTACTTTAAAACTAAGAAACTTGTTCTTACGGTATTTTGCTCATAATTTGGCTCATTTTGAAGCTAGAAAATTGAAAATAGGACCATTTGAAGGAGCGCAAAGTTTTCTAGACCACTCTGTTCATTTTTTTGCTGTTTCACAAAATACTAAAGACCTGGAAGTCTAGTTTTTCAGCGTTCAGTTTCGCGAGCCAGACATTCGCTGATGTATCTTAGGTCAATCTCATTCGATTCCTTCAATTTTTAGACCATTCGAAAGAGCGAAAACTGTTCTATTAGCTGCCCAAATCCCATCAATTCTACACCAAAACCCACCCAACAATATAGTCACAATCGCACTGCATCAATATCCGACGCTCCGAGACGACGTGACTCTCCTGTTTCGTCTCCACGATATGCGCCTTGTTCATGATTTTCAGTGCGTAGGTACGCTCCGCCGAACGGACCAACTCGACGCGTCCGAATCCACCCATTCCGAGGGTGGAGACCCGTTGCAGGTCCTCCAACTCGAGGTCGGACTCCTCGAGGTGGTGACTGAAAGTTAAATATTGATATTGAACAAAACTAGACTTCTCAATTTTTGTATGAGCCGCTGTACACATGTTTGTGCTCTCGGAGCAGCAAAAACAAAGCAAAGTCTGTGCACGGCGGGAGCACGTGAATGGGTAATAGTGGTCATTTGTTACACTTCCAGGTGCTATACGGTGACACATGTTGAGAAAAGTTGCGAGATATACTTTGAGCTCTAGATTTTGAGCTAGAAAATGGAAGTTTGGAGCATCCGAAAGAGTGGGAAATTTAAAATAATTTTTTTACGGTTTCAAAAGTTGCTATTGAGAAAATTAATTTCTACGGTATTCTGATCATTTAAAGACCCATCTTTGAGTTACATAAAAGAAACCTAAACCATTGAAAAGAGCACAAAATTTTACATATTTTTACTGTTTCAACTTTTAAATTTGAGCAAGAAATAAAAAAGTTATGCCAATTTGAAAATCATATCGCAAGTTCTAGCTCATTCTGCCTATAACTCGGCTCATTTTCTAGCTACAATCTTGAAACTTACACCATTGGAAAGCCCTTAAAATTCTACCCAAGCTCTCACCTCGTTTTGGGTCGTATCTCATCGTCCAAATCCGTAGTGTCCAGTGCTTTACACAATTGCTCGACGTGCATTTTGATGAGGTGTGCGGGTCCTTCGAGGACAAAGAATCGTTCGAAACGACCTCTGAAACACGGACCATTCAAATGATCATTTGAAAGTTGTGTATGTCTCAATGGAGCATGATTACTGAGCAATGAGAAGGAGCACACATGTGAGAGCACAATGCTCTGATGTATGTATGAGAGAAGAGTCTACCAGAGGCGGGAGGGAGGGAAAAGAGCTCATGCGTTGGGGGAATGAAAAAAAGGCAAATATTTGGTTTCCGAGACAGAAGAATAGATAAAAGAGAGACGGGAGGTTGAAACCAAACCGTAATCGTTCCGGAAAAGCTGGATTTTTTTGCTAGAAGATTATGGGAAAACGTCATATTAAGAAGGTGGAGGATTTTACGTGAAACGATAATAGGGAGCAATAGGGAGGTCAAGGGGAGATCAAACTTTTGGATTGCTCAGAGGAGAAGCTGAGCAATCTGGAAGTCAAAAAGGATCGAGTTCTTAGAGTCTGGTGAAAAATTGGGCTAGAAGATTTTCACTGTTTCTCAATTTTTTGTTCAGCTTGAGATTTGAAAAGTCGTACAGTGACATACGATTTCCTTCAAGATTGCCTATAACTTGATTTCTAGTTGTGCTAGAGCTTTGAAAACTACACCATAGAAAAGAGCACAAAATTTCACAGTAGACAATGGTTTGGTGGATTTTTGGATTTTCACCCAACTTTTTTTTCAAAAGCCTATAACTCTGCTCAACACAACCGCCTCAATCTGAGATTAGTATCATTCGAAAGAGCGCAAAATTTACTACCAGATCCCATCTTTCAAATTTTTCAAAACTCAACTTTAGGCTCCGCCCCTTAGTCGCAAACAAAACGTTACAGTAATCGAAAACAACAAGGAAACAAGGAAAGTGAAACAAATCATCTCGCAGTGTATACTTTTCTATATATACCCATCTACGACACCATAATTGCCGCTTGTTTGAGATGCGAAGACTGACACTGAAAAAACGCGTCGAGATGTCTCTGTTAGTGGGCGTGGCTTCCGCCCATGCGGGGGGGGTGGGCGGGAGAGAGGGGGCGTGGCCTAAGCGACGAGAGATAGAGAGACGGAGAGAAAAAGAGAGGGCACGTGAACTGGAAGAGGAATGGATTGATGATCAAACTACGAGATGGTATGATGAATTGGACAACTAGAAAACAATCGGATGGCAGACAGACAACTGGGGTCAATTAGTCTGTGGAGGATTACTGTAGTTTTGTATTTTGTTGAGACAGTTGGATTACTGTAGTTTTGTATTTTGTTGAGACAGTTGGATGGAAATAAGAGGGGAGAAAAATTTGCACCTAGGGGTCAGAATTTGGTGCAAATAGTGACAAAATTTGCACCCAGAACTCAAAAAAAGTTCAAAAATTTTTTTTTCAAAAATTTTTTCCTATGCTCCTAAATTTCAATGCTCCATAACTCGGCGAGTTTTTGCTCAATTTTCATGATGTTTAGCTCAAAATAAAGAAAAATTCAAGAGCTATCAAACAGTATAAACATCTTACTGATTTTCAAATTCTAAACCTGAGTAATCGCGCTCCAATGACAAGATTCTCTATAGTGCGTGGATGACCCCGTAGTTTTGAAGCCTTGCCAATTTTGACTCAACCTCGCTGATTTCAGCAAATGTTTATTAGCCGCTGCAACAAGCAACTTATTGTCTTTCAACCCTAAACAATTTTTCAATCAAATTTTTCTGAAACGGTAAAATTTCAAAAGAAAATTTTTTTGTCAAATTTGCAAAACCTTCATATCTCAGCTAGTATTGGCTCAATTTTCATAATTTTTAGTTAGAAATGAAGAAAATTTCGAGAGCTATCACAAAATGTACCGTTACATAAGATTTTCAAATTTTCATTATGAGAAAATGCGCTCCAATGACAGCCTACTCAATAAGCATTCGTCACCCCCGTAACGTGCTCCATTTTGGCTCAAAATCGCTAATTTCTGAAATTCGAAGCTGAGCAATCCATGAACGCTCTCTAGTCGTGTTCTGAACTCTATCATGCGTCAGCAACCTGCAAATCTCCTTTTCCGATAAATTCAAAAATTTTCCGGATCAATTCTAGGAAAGTTCAAAAAAGGCGCATGCCATTCTAAACCCCCGCTAAACGCTCTATAAGCCGCTTAAAAATTGAGAATTTTTCTGGTTGAACTGATAATAGAGTTTAGGGTTAAGGTTACTGTAGCAAATTGTAACTGGTCAAAAAGTGAAAAGTGAAAGTTTGATCTGTTACAAACACGTCTACAGTATTATCTGTCCGTCAGAAGAAGGGAAAAAGATGTCAAAATCTGTCAGAAAAAGGACAAAGAAGAGTACAGAAGCATGAGTCTCTTATCAATCTTATCATCAATTTTCGGTTTGAGACATTTTTAGACATTTGCAGCATGCTGCAATCGTCAACTTTTCCCGTTTCAAGAAACACTAATTTCGTTGGGTAGATCAAACTTTTCTTTTATCTACAAAATCTTGGGGTCCAGGTGCAAGGCGCGGGTCCTCATGCCCATCACGTGATGAGTAAAGAACAGATGATGGGGAGGAAGTGAACGAAGAACATGGGGGCGAAATTGAGAAATCGAAGTGAAAGAGAGAGTGCGAAGAATCGAGAGACGCAGAGAAAAAGTTATCATCGATTGATTGATTGGAAGAGAAAAGTGGACAATTTTCATGGAAAAATGATGAAGAATTTGTATTGTGAGTCAGAGAGGGGGCTGAAAGCCTGGAAAACTGGAATTCATAACATAATACAGGAGCTGATGTAACGTAGCTAGACGAACCGGGGCATTGAAAATTTTCACTGGATGCATCTTTCGAGGGACTCTTGAAACTTGGAAATTTTTTCAATTTTGAAAAAAAAATTCGGTTTCAAAACTTCTCCTTCAAAATATGGGCTCATGGAATTCTTGCTAATAACTGTTTTTTATACTTATCTCTAGAATCTACACCTACTCACTAGAAGAAAAGGTGTAGGCCGCAAGTTCCTAGAAAGAGCTGTCACTTCCAGGTTTCAGACTTTGGCCATGTTTACGAATGTATGTGTCATCAATAAAGAGGTGACGAAAAGCTAGACCATGGAACTTATTGAGCTCAAAATTTCCAATAGTTTGGTACAAAAATCATCAAAATCCGATTCAAACTAGGGGAGTTAGAAAGGCCGGAATATTGGAGAGAACTCTAGCTTCTCTGCGTCTCTCCTAGAACACTTATATCTCAAGAACGAGCAGAGCTATCAAAAAGTTGTCAACTACAAAAATGTTTAAAATTCAATTTTACCCATTTTTTCAGTTGAAACCTATTTGATAGCTTCAGCCGTTTTGGAGATATGAGAGTTTAAAATTAAAGAGGTGGGAGAGACGCAGAGAAGCGAGAGTGTCTGCGTCCCCTCTATCAACTTAGAATTCCTTCTAGGATTGCTCAGCCTAGCCTTTAACCAAGAATCTGAAACACTCTTCAAGTTCAAACAATGCTGAAAATGTTGCCTAATCAAAATCGGAAAACAATCGAAATCAAACCACCAATGCAGCAGACAACAAAATCATTCAAAATGTTCTAGAGCGAAGAAGCGAAATGTTTGTAGTCTCATTAAATTCTCCTCTCCGTGGAGGTCTCGTCCTCCCGCAATCAGCTGTTTCATCGAGAGAGAGAGAGTGTACAGAGAGTAGAAGAGAATTAGACAGTTAGAGAGAGAGAGAGAGATCAAACATTCTCTTGGCCACCAGGTGCCTCTAGGTTTCCGCACGCAATTCATTATGCATATTTTTGAGTGTTTGATCTTTGTTTATCGTTGATTAGCGGGGGTCTTATTCTGGCAACGAAAAATACGGGGGACGAGTGTTTGATTTTTGATCAGAAAGCGCGCTCTATGGTGAAATCTTGATCAGGACTGGAATTCTCAATGAAGCGCACTTTCTGGCTCAAGAATTCTATAAAACGAAAAATTTCTGTTTCAAACTATTTGGAAAAAATCAACCAGTAAAATTTGAACTGCTGTGTTAGGAATTTACGATCAAAGTTTGTTGTCACTGGAGCGCACTTTCTGACCATGGATTTTCAAAAACTCTCAAGTTTGAAATTCGATTTCTTTCAACGAGTTCTTGATGGATTTTTTGATTTTTGTATCAAAATAGAGGGGATTTTGAGGAGTTTAGTTTGATTACCCGTTTCTGCCGTGTTTCAAAAGTTTTCAGAATCAAAAACTGCTCTAAAGCTGAGCAATCTGTTCGGATTATTCTCGAAAATCGACGAACACAACTGCATCCTATAACCTGGTTTCCCAAAGCTCGTTGAAGCTCAAAAATTCACTAGAGTTTTCTACAGTTTCATCCAATCTATACTAACCAATGTCTTGTTGCTCTATTTGATCAGCAAAATGCAATCGTATTCGAGAAAAAAGTACACCTCCACTTTGGACCCACTGTCTCCAAAAAATGACCTTTGCTCTCTTTTTTACCTTCTAGATTGTGCTCCTGCTCTATTAGCACGTGTTGAGTTCTGTTCTCTCTACTTTCACTTTTTAACCCCTCACTCCTCCTGGCACCATCACCAAGAAATTATAATCGGATTTCTTTTCTTTTGGAGTGGAAGGGAAATTTTGAATTTGAAATTTTAGAGTCATGAAGAACAAGGGAACAAGATGCTCAGAGGCTGAGCAATCCAATGATATCACTTCTGGAGAGCTTAAGAAGATACACGTGGTTTTTTTCAGATTCTCAAAACTTCCTGATTCTCGGCTCATCTTGTCTGAGCTCCTTGTGTTTTTGTTCAAAATTTCAAACTCAAAAGCCTCCATTACTCATCACTCTTCCCTTTGTTTTTGGACCCAAATTCTCTCGTTTTCTCTCTCTGAAACCTGATCACCCAAGATGATCATAAACAAAACTTTACGATTCTCGCTTTAGTTCGTTGTTCTAGAAAATTGATGCTCCAGGAGGGGGAGAAATGGAGCACAAAGTGCACACATGAAGACAGACGTGTCATTGAAGAGAGAAGGGTCAGGTGTTATTAGTAGTTGTAGTAGTTCTTGGAGGAGATCAAATAAGCAAGAAAGGATAGGGTATCTGGTAGAGGGGTCGCGTATCTTGCTCAGGAGGAAAACTAACCGAAAACTGCCAACATGAAAGTGGAGAAAATTGAATTTGAATTAGTTTTCTAGTTTTTATAACTTTTCAGAAACAGTAACCATTCTTGAGATGAGATCGTTTGAAGTTGGAAGAGGAGGAGAGACGCAGAGAAACGAGAATGTCTGCGTCTTACTTAAAACTCTTGTATCTGCAGAACGATAAGAGCTAACAAAAAGTGATCAACTAGAGAAATGCTAAAAATGTTATTACAAACATTTTTGCAGTTGACAAATTTTTGATAGCTCTGCTCGTTTTTGAGATACACGCTTTCAAAGTTGAGCGAGAAGAGACGCAGAGAAACGAGAGTGCTATCGCTAACTTTGACCGCTTATAACTGAAGAACGGCCAACGCTATCAAAAAGTTGTGAACTATAAAAATGTTTAAAATTGAATTTCACAGATTTCCTTAATAGCAACTTTTTTGCTAGCTCTACCCGTTCTCAAGATAATCTTAAGAGACGCAGACGTTCCCGCTTCTCTGCGTCTCTCCTCTCTATACATCATAGTTCATACATGCATGCTCCATTGTTATCACAAATGTATACAGCTAGTGTGTATGTGTGTGTGTGTGTGCACATGCACACACACACACAAAAAAACTGTCACTTTTCTTCGTATACAACATCAAAATACTCACTTCCTTCCACACCGAAGTTCAAAGTCTTGACCGGCGACAATCTTGCTCACCTCGCCCTGGTCGTCGCATATGACCTGAAAATTGAAGGGAAAATTGGCGGGAATTCAAATTCTTTTACTCCTTCACCGAATCAGTGGTTAAAAAAAGCTCGCGTGTTCAAAAATCAGTGAAACAGAAATTTTTTTTCGGCTCTTTTTTGCTCCATATTTCGAAAACAAGCAGAGCTATCAAGAAGACGTCAACTACAAAAATGTTTGAAATTTAATTTTAAACATTTTTGTAATTGACAACTTTTTAATAACTCTAACCGTTTCAAAGATATGAGCGTTTGAAGTTGGAGAAAGAAGAGACGCAGAGAAGCGAGAGTGTCTCTCCTTCTGAGCGTTAAATCTCTAGAACGGTTATAGCTATCAAAAAGTTGTCAATTACAAAAATGCTCAAAATTTGATTTTTCACATTTTTCTAGTTGACAATTTTTCATTAGCATTAGCTGTTTTCAAGTTATAATTGTTTGAAGTTGGATGAATCTTTGACTCCTAAAACCTGTCATTCTCATTCTTCCTCCGTTCCCAGACCGTTCTATTTTAAACCCCCACACTTGGGTAACCTTTTGGGTTATGACTTGGCGTGTGTCTTTTCGATCATCAAAAAAGACAAAGGAACCGGTTGGATGTACCCCCGCTCGAAAAGTGTACACCATCACTTTTTTTCGGAAACCAAACCATCTCTTTTTTTTCTCTGATGACACTTCCGATGGTGGGGGTTAAGGACAAAAGAAGGCAAAGACGTTGACGTCTTCACAATTTCGCCGAAATCTTATCAAGAAGCCGAGGATTCATAGATCACTGGCGAGTATCAAGTTTTCTTGATTTCGATTCTGGCGACTTTTGAAAAACAACAAAAAAGAATCACAAAGAACGATGAAATTTTTATAATTTTTTGTGTGTGTCCCGGTGACTAACCGGGGAAATGGGGAAAAAGAAGAACGTCGTAAAATGGAAGAAATTGGGGGAATGTGAATGGACGTCAATCTGATTGTTGGTGGGGGCTGCAGGGATTCTCAGTGGAGCTGATAGAGCTGAACAAAACCTTCGAAAATTTACCTAGTTTCAATGTTTTTTGAAACTGAAAAAAATTTTAATGAAAATTTTCTGGATGGCGCCCGTTTTTTTGTAGTAAATGTGCTCCGATGACATTTTTAGATCCCAAATTTCCTCGATCGATTTTCTCCCATCAATCATGATCACACTTTCTCGCCTGTATCCTACGAACGAGAGAGTTCGCCAAAAAACGAGACACCCAGACACTTTTCGCGTTCTCTTATCACCCCCGCACACACAATATGACGTCTTCTCAAACTTTTGATTTTGTCGAATTGGGAAAAAAATAATTGAAAAGTTGATAATATAATATGTGTTATCCAGTCCAGTTTTTCAAAGGGAAAGGACACTGCAGCCCTACAGCTGATGATAGTACTGTGGATGAGGCTAATTGGAAAGGACAACGGAACTTGGAGAGAATGGAAATTGGATGATTTGATTAGGGGCACCAGGTGATTCGAAAAGGGGAATAGTAGTGACCATTGGGGCGACGATTTAGGGATGGACTGAAACTTATTGAACAAGCAAGAAGACTTTCAACAAAAGTTGACCGAGATTTCGGACGTTTGTTGAAACTGTGAAAAGTTTGAAAATCACGAATGGGTGATTGTAATTGGAGGGAAAATTCTGCCACCAGATAAAGTTCGATCAAAAAGTTGTCTACTACAAAATTGAAGACCATTCTATTCCCCAAATTTTGATACAAGAATAGTTAAGAAATCTTTGAAACTAGCGTCGGAAACATTTCTGTTTCAGTGAAAGTGTGTTTGTTTTGATTCGGTTTTCGGGGTTGATAGCTTTGAAATAGTTGTTTTGCCCACTCAACGTCCTGAATTTGAACGGACTTAGAGTCTCTTATGTAACTTTTTACGGGCTTTCAAATGAGCTAAAAATCAAAACTGTAGCTTCAAAACAAATCCAACCTTGAGCATCAATCCAAAGGTCTCCATTTTTTCCGTTCCTCATAACATCCTTTCTACCCCCAGCTTCACTGCAGTTCTAATGGTCACCAATTCAATATACAGTATCCACTAATTTGCCCAATTGATCCGACAATCTGTCCACTCGAATCAGTCAACAGTGTCACATTTTGAACCCGCTGGATCCTCTCTAATTTCTTATTATCGAATTAGGAGACTAGAAAACTACACAAACATTCTAGGAGGACAATTTTTTGAAACAGAAATTTTGTAAAAGTGGGGGTGAATTAGGATGTTTCACCAGGCTCTTATTTTGGACCTATATTCAGCCACTGAAAAACTGAGTCAACCATCTTCACCATAAGTTTTGACCGATTCCAGCTAATTTTTATTAGGAGGAACCCATTATTGGCTCATTTTTCTTCCCATCAAACTAGATGCACTTCCTTTTGATTGTTCTTCACGTGTAGCGAGAATCTGAGTCTATTTCGATGCCCATCAAATTTACACCGCCACTCGGCACATGTGCCAGCCATCTGCTCCACGATCAGGCGGTCAAAAGTCGCGAGATCAAAGTAGTATTTGCATTTTGTTTGAGATTCTTAACGTCTTCTGAATCCATTCAAGATTCGAGATTCGCAATCAGTTTCAAAGATGAATGGTCTAATCGTGTCCTTCCGGCTGATACTCTGACAAGATGACCAAAATATTGACAATCTTCACCTCGACGTCACAAAAGTCAAAGTATTCCGGTTTTCGATTGTTTTTTTCTTTCCCCCTGCAAAGGAGAAAACAGAGTCATGTGATTAGGAGAAGAAGACATGTGATTCGTGATTGTATTTTGAAAAAAAAAGGATGGGTGGATGAAATCGGCACGTATTGGGCCCGATTTCGTAGCCAAACTGGCGGTGGTCGAATCGACAGGAAAGTTGCGGTTCTCAAGAAGAGAGAGTTTGAAACGGGGGGAGAATGCGAAATTTTTCACCGTTTCAGCGGGAATTTAAACTTTTTTCGTTCAAGTAGAAAAGGTTAATGTTGGATATTCGAGTGCTAATAGTAAGCTCTGAAAATGAGTAAGGAGAGGCCTGAAAAAATAAGCTCCGAAATCTCAACAACTACCCATCGGATAACAGAAAGAAGCTTGAGCTCAAAAAGATTTTTTGAAACTGTAAAAAAATTTTTTCCCAAAATTTTTTTTTCCCGTTTCATCGGACTCTGATAACTCTTCAATTAAATTTTAAAACCGATGCTCTAAGTTTTCGATCTTCCCACCATCTTTCTCCCAATTCGTACCAGGAACTCGTCCGCTCTTATCTTCTCTCTCCTCACATGTGTACGTGTGAAAGTTTCCAAAAGTGTTATCACCTCAATTTCATGTATAGTTCACACAACATTTTTCATTGCAACGACGTTGACCATCGAGGTACATGCAGTACAGGTGAAACATGTGAACCATGAGAAGATAATAGAGATCATTGAGAGTGGAGAGAGTCTAGAGAAGCCAAGGAACATGTGGCTGCTGAACTTTTGATACCTCTCGTTTTTCTTTCCCAACGTGCCATAAAATGAAACTATACGATTCTGTGGTCAGGAACTGAATGACATTAGGAACAGAAAACTGGTTGGTCAGTTTTCGGGGGTTGAAAAGTTAGTGATGGCCTAGGATCCAACAACTCGGCCACCGTAAATATCATATTCCAGCGCAAACATTTTTTCTTCCCGAACCGTCGATATAGATGAACGGAAAACTAGAAGGTTCTATGAAACAGAGATTTTTCTCGAAAATCTGATATTCATTATATCTCTGAAACGGTTAGAGCTATCAAAAAGTTGTCAACTACAAAATTGCTCAGCATAAAATTTTACACATTTTTATAGTTGACATCTTTTTGATAGCTCTACACTCCGATGAGATGTAACCAATGGAAGTTGCACCGAGAAAAGAGACGCAGACAACGAGAGACTCTGCGTCTCTCCCTCAACCGTTGACCTGTCATCCAGGAACACGGAGGTCCAAACAATTGTCCCGTTCTTTGCTCCCATCACCAGCGATCAACAAACCAGATGTAAACAAATCAATCGAAGTCGACATCTTCACATGTTCCGCTTATCAGTGGACCGAGACGAAATCACGTGACTCTCGCTTCTCGGCGTCTCTCCTCCTCCCACACTCTCTCTCTCTCTCTCTCTCTCTCTTGTCACATTTGGATTCTGGAACCCGAAGCACCGCCGCGCCCGTCTTATCACGATGATGATTGCAAGGATAAGTACAACGTGATGTAACCCAGAGAGTGTGTGATTCGGAGAGTCACAAAAGATGCTGACAACTTTTGGAAGAGTGAAGAGACGCAGAGGTGGTGACATTGTTAACGAGTGAAAATGTTGTTTCAGAGGGACTCGACTAATTCGATTATTGACCATTCGGAAGTACAGTATCCCTAATGGACGACTCGATTTGAACCCTCTAATTGAATCGGAAGAAAGACGAATGAGACTTAATTGAACCGAACATCACTTAGAGTGTTGCGATTAGCCTATTTCGAACCTTCATTATGGTGGTGTAGTTGTCTCTGTACATGTAAAAACTTTGAAACTGCAAATTTTTTCTAGACCCAACAAAAAGGTGTCTAGTTTTTGTACTAGCGATTATGTGGTGCAACTTTTCGTGGCCTCACTTTTCACCGGTCCAAAATATTGGAAATTAAAAATATTTGTGAATGATATTGACATACACATAGTAAGACAAGTCGAAAAACTTGAATCTTCAACTATTTTTAGAAACCGAAAATTCTTGTCAAAAAATTCCGTTTCACCCTGACTTTGAGGTCTAGTTTGAAGCTCAATTTCTACCCAAAGGCCTAGGCTTTCGCAGTTGGAAAAGTTAGGCCGTCTAGATTATCAGTTCGAGGGTAGAACCCTATTATCTGTTGAAGGTTCAGATTTTCAGGACAAAGTTTTGAGCGCAACCTGAACTTGTTCAGAATTTGACATCAAATGCAAAGTTGGTGACCTGGAAACCCAAGAAAATCTCAGAAGTTAGGCCATTTGGCATCGCTTTAACACCCAAAGCGAGCCATCAACGTTTAAGGAAGTTTTTGTGAAACCGAAAAATTTTTTTTTTGATTTTCAGCTGGTTCGATTTGTTTTGTTTACCTGCCCCATTTTCAAAAACAGAAGATCAAGTTTTGTTTTCGTATGACGTTTTTAATGGGCCTAGACAGGTCTATTTTAAGGGCTAATGGGTCTATTTTCGAGAGTCGAAAAATGACGAATTTCAGATCATACTCGGCCATCAAAAATGATCCATGTGATTCTGGATCATCGAGAAGATCTGAGAAATGGATTACTGTAGCTTCTCCCGAGTCCTCAGTACTCTTCACATGATCTCCACGTGTCGCCTTCCCAAAGGATCTCGATCAACCCTCTCCGTTCTCTTTTTTCTTCTTCCTCCTCCAAACTTCCAGTTGTTGCGGCGACGGATGGCGCCAGGCGCCCTCTGCCTGCTGCTGGATGATAAGAAAACGTAATAACGTGGTCTCTGTTTTCTCTAAATCTCTCGTTTTCCCGTGCTATTTCTTCTTGGAGGGCAAATGTACCCCCGACAGACGGGGTTATCAGTCATCGCTTGTTTGAAGAAAAGAGGCTCAAAAATGAGGAGGAGAGGGGACCTTTGAGTTTTGTATCGTGGACTGGGAAGAGGGATCTTTGGATTTGTAGAAGCTAATAGTAAGAAAACTTTAAGGACCTTGGAGTACCCTAAGGGTTACTGTTAATAGTTCTAGAAGAATCTGAATCCTTGCCTGTTTTTGACTCACACTAGCTAATAGTGTATGATGTATACATAATAGAAAAAGAGGAGCAATCAAAACTATACGATTGTAATTGGCAAAGTTTTCGAAGGGAATTAAAGTGGCTGGGATTAGAGGGAAGCCATTTCAGTTAACGAATGTTAACCTTCTAAAGAACAAGAATGTGGTGGAACTTTGAAACAGAAATTTTTTTTCTGTGTCAAGAAATTTCAAAGGATTGAACCAATCTATTCACGAATTGAAGTTTTCAAACTTCCCGCCAATCAAAACAAAAAAAAGAGCAACTAACCGATCCACGACAGACCAAGTAGACGTACTGCGGCTTCACCACCAGCTCCTCTCTTGCCTCGTACCGCATCTCGGTACAAAACTCGGCGATTCTCAACAGCACCTCTTCTGGGTAGCCGCCGAAGCGAGCCGAGTACTTGAGGTGACGCTTGAATGACATGGTTTTCTCTCTTGCCGATTCCATCATGATCGCGTGGAATACGTTGCGTTCGATAGCCCACAATTGGCACGGTTCGATGGCTGGAAATATTAATCAATATGGAGGAAGATGAAGCGACTGGGAGAGAGTTTGTGGAAGGTGATGGCTTGAAACAGTGAAGATTTTTGAGGTCATAGTGGTCGCAAGACTGAAGACAGGCTGAAAACAGGCAAAATGGAGGGGTGAAAACAGGAAGTAGTTCGGAAAGAAGACTAACGAATATGAGATTTACAGTTTGGAGGGATTTCCACGAACTGTCTAAATGAGCTCAGAAATTTTGAAAATCTAAAGCTTTCGAAGACTTCAAAAATTACTGTTTCAACCTTCTGACATGGCGAATAGCGGGAGTCGGAAGACTCTGCTCGGATAAGTGCAAATTTGACAATTATTGCTATTTTTACGACTTCAAAATTAGTTCCCAACTAGCCAAATTTTTTGAAATTTCATAGGTGTATTGAGCAACTCAGGATATTCATTTTGATAGTTGACAAGTTTCAATGAAAATTGAAAATAAGTTAGTTAAAGCGAGTTGAGGCGATGAGGTCAGAAAAAGTGAGGTTCCGGCACTCTTCGCGCTATAACTGACTTGATTTTGATTTTCAAAAAAAGTTGTCAACTACAAAGTTGAAGATCTAGAGTTGTTTAATACATACACGAAATTTCAGAAAAATCGGATCACTGAAAGTCAAATTTTCAGGTTGTCAATTTTTTTGTGCTTACCTTTATGCTGGGGTGGCATGCTAAGTAGCATAAGTTACTGCACACAGATAAAGTTTAAAGGATGAAACAGTAAAAGTTTTGGGAAATTTTAGGGAAAACTATGAGTTTTGCAATAATAGACAGGGCTCAATCTGATTGTGTAGATGTACATCACTCAATCACTCAAAAAAACGTTTTTGTGAGGTTTTCTTGTGGAACATAATTTCGAAATTTAGAAGCAAGGCTCGTTTCATTTTCTTGAAACTGTAATTTTATTGGACTCCCTGAAAGAATTCAAAACGAATCGCTCAAAACGTAGTAAAATCCAAAATTGATAAGGTCTGTGCAGGCTGTGGAACCCTTCAACCAGACCAGTACTATTCGGAAGTTTTTGATAGTTTTAAAACTAAAGGATGAACTACAGTATTGAGAACAATGAAGCTAATAGGAAAACTTTGAAACAGTAATCGATTTTAGTCATGGTTATAGAACCCAAAACTCGGTACCTTTTCACGGCCGTGTTCTCGGATCCTAGGCCAGAACTGACAATCATTCAGATATTTATAAAATGCCTCAAATCGACACAAAAAATCACGAATGTCGATTCTCCAAAGATCCAAAACCAGAAAAAAAGGGGTTACTCATTATCAGCAGACCCCCATAAACACACTTGTCTAAACTCGTCACAAGGAATAATATTTTGATCCCTCTCTAGATTCTTCCATTTTTGGATCTCTCCACTCAAAAACTGGATTCTGGTACGAAAACAAAACTGGACACGGTGTAGACCAGAAATCAGTCTATCTGGGCGAATTTGAAACTGAATTTGAGACAGGTAAAAAATAACGAAAACAGGGAAGGGGTAACAATTTGATCCTGCCGATTTTTCAAGTTTGGTCGGTAGGGAATTGTTATTGAAAATAAGGCACAATTTTTGATCGTCAGGTCCAAAAATTTCCTTTTCCTTATCGATAAAACCTCCGTAAACATAATGATGGAAAATTTGGATTCAAAAATTAAAAAAAAATTTTGAAACGGAAAATTTTGGGATTTTTGGGTTTTCGTTCTCCCAATATCCCTGGATCGGAAGATTGGCCTTGTTTTGAGCTTTCAGATTCTACAGTACTCCCAACATCAATTTTCCGTGCAAACCGGGTCCATCAGTCCTTATTATCTATTCTTAGACCCCGAAAGCATTTGAAACCAAATGGTGTGTAACTGACATCATTTTCCCGTTCTCTCAACCATCTTCTAGTTCTTTTTCGTCACTTTTTGTCTTCTACTGCTTTCTTTTTTGACCAATGAACGTCATTTTGAATCTTTGCGCTTCGCGCCCAGATCAAATACCGTCACTTTCAGGCGGTTGTTGTCTTTTCTGCGTCAGAAGAAAAACAAAGAAACTTCTTGGCCAAAATTTGATAGATGGACAGATGATGCATTGATTTTGAAATTTCGAAACTCTGGATTGAAAATTGTGGTCTGATGAGGTCACTTCCCGGTCTGGCCGGAAGTTGAGAGTAATTGAAAAGTTTTGAAAAAAGGGGGACTAGGTTTTCGTCTAGGAAAGTTAGGCCATCAGAAATTTTGGGAGTCGGGGAAGAGGTTTCTCACAACCTGACCCACAGTGAAATCGACCTTGCATGCTCAGATTCTAGAATGAAAAATGAGCTGATTGGGTTCGAGTTTTGAGCTCACAAACTTGTTCCTATGGTCAAGACAGGCGTCTTCAAGTCATACTTGAGTAAATTCTGGAAATCAAAGAATCCCAGATTTCAAGAAAAGAGAATTCACTGTTTCAAAGTGAGCAAAAAATACACAGAGTACACTTGTTTTGATTCACGAGACCTAGTCGGAAATTCAGATATTGGTTACTTTTTCAGCTGTAAACTATCAGGGTGCTCAATATGTACTAGGCATATAAACACTCTGCAACAAGATTTTTAAAATGCCAAAAAAAAGTCGTTAAAAACATTACAGTTTCAACCAATCCTAGTCAACCTATTCTACTTTCAGAGCAGATATTTTCAGACCACCAATAACATCAAAATCTTTCTTGTTCTGCAATTGTCCCGGTGGTCAAGACAAGTGTCTTCTAGTCATACTTGAGGAAATTCTGGAGCCAAGGAATCCTAGATTTCGAAAAAAAAAATTCACCGTTTCAAAGCGAGCACGAAATATACAGGTTATGCTTGCTTGTCAATTTACGCTCAACCATTAGTTGGAAATCCAGATATTGGTTACTTTTTCAGGTGTAAAGGTTCAGAACTCGTAGTGCTTTTTGTGTACTAATCGAGGATTTATTAACATTCCACAACAAGATTCATAGATTATTGAAATGCCTTCCAAACTGCTTTCCGACCAAACGGAACTAAAAAAAATCTATCAAAAATATTACAGTTTCAGCCAATCCTCATCAACCTATTCTACTTTCATAGCTGTTCGCTTTAGACAGCCAATTGCATCAAAATTATTATTGTTATGAAATTCTACCTTCATTATAGTCACGGGACTTTGAAGATCAAAATCCATTCATCTTTAATGATCAAGTTTGTTTTGACTGAAACTTGATTATTGTCGCGAAGATTTGGAAGCGGGACTAGGTTTTTAGGAATGGGAAAGTTAGGTCATCAGAGATTTGTTTTTGAAGAGTGAGATGAGACCTACAGACTAACTAAAAAGGGACGAAATTCTCATGGAATTCGAGTGACGACTTTGCAACTATTTCTTGTGCTTTGAAAATATTACCTTTTCAAATAAAACTGAATGAAAATTGGTGGTGGATGGAATTCAATCCTACAACAGTAGCGGTGGCTAAATTCGAGATATTCTGAAGAGCTGTGGAGCCAAATAATAAAAAGAATGAAATTTTCACTGTTTCATAATAAACATGAAACTTGATTTGATTCAAAAAATTCATCAGAGTTTCAGCGACAACGTTTCTAGTCGACTATCTTCTATGCTTACTGATCGAGGCTCAAAAATCGTTTCTCAACTTCTTTCAGTCTGAAATTTCCATCAAAACGAACCCAAAAACAGCGTTAGAAATATTACAGTTTCAACCAATCCTAGTCAACCAATTCAAGTTTCAGAGACATTCTCGGGAACTCAAATCTACAAAAATTTCATCAAACTTTGTTATTCAGACTCTACAAACGTTCCCCGTAGTCACGAGATCCGTGTCATCTTTAAAGATCAAAATTCTCCTCTTATTATCTGTTTTTGTCTGAAACAGAGTGTAACATGAATGAGTAAAAGACAAACCTTTGCAAACATGTTGTGACTTTTCTTGAATATGAACAGGTTTTTGGAAAACAAAAAAGGTGAAGGAGAGAAGGAAAATACGTATACCGAAAATAATCAAATCAGGGATATAAATAGATCGCCCTTCTTTTTTTTGCAGACTGTTTTTGAGGGAAAATTCGAGATCAGAGATTTAGGGGGAATTCGAAAAAAAAAATCACTGTTTTACTGATTCTAAAATAGTTTGAGATCGTTCTTTCTCTATTGATCGGTTGATCAAAGGTAATTTTTATGAACTGAAAAAGAATTTCAGGTAGAATATGCTAGTTTTGAAGTTGAGACTTCTAGAAAAATGAGTGAAATTTTTTGATTGTCTTGAACTGTAAGGTTTTTGGGTAGAAATGACCCAAATATTTTCGTGACATCCAAGGTTTTCGAAATTTTCGAAATACAGAGAAAAATTTTCTGTTTCAGATCACTCTCAATTGGTTATAACATCCAAAGTTAAATGATTTCAGCCCGTGCAGCCAGGTTTAAAGGAGTCTTACTTTCCTAGTTTTTCAAATCTCGGCACAATTTTTTCTGTTTCAATTGCAGATTGCGGCTGGTAGACATCAATACCTATGTTTCGAAATAAATCAGAGAATTTTAGAAAAGCAATCATGTAAAAGAAGCATAACCCTTACCATCACTTTGATTCAATTTATCTCGGTTCCCGTAGCAGATATGAAAAAGTGGTCAACAGATAAAATTTGTAAAATTTAAAGCTGAACAATTGTGTAGTTGACCACTTTTTTATATCTATTAAAGGAATTGAGATAAATTTGGTCAAAGTGACGATTTGGTATGTGCTCGGATTACAGTACACACTGGACATTAACATCGTGCTTCAGAGTCAAAATGAGCTCTAATTTTTGAGAAAACAAACAATTTTACTGTTTCAAGACCCTCATCAAGAAAAGCCTTGACTCTGAAGAAAATGATTTAGGACACAGTAGGACACAGTAGGAGCAAAAAGAAACCAGTGTATCGAGCTTGTTGTGCTTTTTGCCTCAATCTCAATTTTCCCGCTTTTTGAAGGTTACATGTATAATTAAGAGCCAGATTGAACTTTTGAAGAATCTTCTCAAATTGCCTAGACTTTGCCTTAATCTGCCGAGATCCATTCAAAATTGTCTCCAACCTTATCAACGATTATTCACTGTTTCAAAGTCTACCCTTAACCAAAGCAGTTTTCCGAATCCCAATGTCCATTGATTACGAACCCACCTCTGACAGTAGCAGTCCGCTCGCAGTGATGAAGAATGGCCAACTCTCCAAAGAGGGCTCCCTCCTCCATGGTGCGAACGAAGCGGTTATCTTTGACCACTTGCACTTTTCCTTCTGGAAAAATACAAGATTTTTCGAAGTAGACAAACTTTGAAACTGCTAGGCTGTTCAAAACCGAACTTTGAGTCATCTGGAGGTCAGTAAGCCCTGGCTAGGATCCAACAACTTGGCCGCGACAAAAAAGGCTTAAAAAACAAGATTCTTACCTTGAATGACATACATAATCGACCCCAGGTCTCCTTGACGAATGATGATGGCGCCGGCTTGCACCTCGACCGGATACATGGCCGACGAGATTTTCTCGATTTGCGCCGAGTCGAGATTACGCAGGAACGTGTTACGGCACAGAGCGTTGCCGATGGTCTCGAAGGCTCTGCAATGGATTTTTTAGTTGCTTTGGAAGATTCCAACTCTCCAGAACTGAAACTAGGGAGTCTAGTGGGGGGCTGAGGGAGTTCAGTTCGAAAATGGTAGCACTTCAAGTTTCAAACTTTTCAAATCGTTAAAAGTTGTTGAAACCGAAAAATATTAATTCTGTTTCAGAAACTTTTCAAAGTTTTTCTGAATTTTTAGCCATGTTTGGTTTCGCCCGACTTCTCCTTTAATATGCGGTAGCATCTTGAAATTTTTGGCATCAGTTGAAAATTTGCTTTCTGTTTCAGAAAACTTTTGATTGGTTTTCAGAATTGATGATTTCACTTCATAATACAGACATCAGCTTGGAAAAAAATGAATGGGTAATTAGATGAGAGCCAATTTTTCTCATGAAAAAAGGTCTAAATTTTGCCGAGTTTTTGAAGGTGTTTGTTTAAACAAACTGATTTCTAGAAAATATGTTTACTGTTTCAAAAATTCCATCTTTAACGTTTGAGAGTTCGTTGAGCAATATCTGTTACAAACCACTCGATTCGAGATTTTATGAGATTTCGAAACAGAACGAACCAAATTTCACCGATTCACTCAGATTTTGTTTCAATCATTCGAAATTCTCTAGATTCTCTTGTAACTTATTCTTTCAAAAAGGATCCAAGAATCCAAGAATCCAAGAATCCAAGAATCCAGGAATCTAGAATCTGAGAATCCAGGAATCCAAGACCTTCAGAATCTTTTTGAACCATTCAGAATCCTTCTAAAAATCCCCCCACCAACCTCTTCGGAATATAGCGTTGAGTACGACTGCGGAACAAGTCTCTTCTATATCTGAGGGCCTTCATTTCTCTTCAGAATTTCTTCTTTTCTTCGAACTTTCTCAAGCAACTCGAATGGTAGTGAAATGAACCCCTTCTTCGATTTACCTTCTCTAAACTCTAGGCTCCGCCCACTTCCCGCAAAGACAGTAATCTGTTTGACCCCCATCCCTGTCTCTCTCCCTGAGAGCACAAAAATTTCGTGCAAAGAGCAAAGTCTCTGTGAGAGAGAGAAATGACATGATACACTGTGAGTACAAAGCACATGTTTTTTTCCTTTTCTTCGTCTAGATTTTCCTTTTTTTTTGGCGGGAACATTTCTTATTGACGGATTGGATTAGTTTGAGGCTGATATCGAGAGACGGGCTGTCATGTAATTTGAGAAAATGATGTGATGAGTTATTTTTGGTTTTGATCTACACGAGTAGAACAAATTTTCAGAGAAAATTTATGTTTCAAAAAACATTCAAAGGTTTTCATTTCATCAGCGAGAGCGTTCTGTTTTGCTTTCGTTTTGCGAACTTTCAGCGAATTCTCAATGGAGCGCATTTGTAACATATGTAGAACAGTTTTATGAAAACACTTTCACTGTTTCAAACTTTTTTCAAAACTCCTGCCGGAAACAGAAAGTTTCAATTGAAGTTAAATCGATGCATTCGAAAATCAGTGGTGGCCGAGTTTTCTCTTCTGATCCTAGTCCCCTCAACTCACTCATCACTCTTCCCGATAATAGGCCGCTTGACTTGAACGTCGGGCTCCGAGGAGATGGCAGTTTTCCGAGTGGAATTCTGCATCCGGTACTCCTCGAGCTCCTTCCGCAGCTGATCGATGATATCGTCCTTGAGCTCCAACTCGGCCAACAACGCTTCGCGGGTGAAGTCCATCACTGAATAACGGAAACGGTCGTGGAGCATTTTCGACTTCAGAAGAAGACGTTATGAAACAGAAGAAAGAATTCGAGTTTTGTTTTGATGGCTGGCTGGCTAATGAAGTCAAGAATGGGCTAATTGGAGAGGGGAGAATATGGAAATGAGATTAATGAAGGAAGCATGGGAAATTGTCAAAAATAGAAGACGGAGTTCAGAGAACCAACATTAGTGAGAGACGCAGAGAAACGAGAGAGTCTGCGTCTTCCATCTGCTCGGCAACTTTCACCCTTTCATATCTCGCTATAGAATAGAGGTATCAAAAAGTTGAAAACTACAAAAATGTGTAAAATTTAATGTTGAGAAATTTTGTAGTTGACAACTTTTTGATAACTCTGATGGTTCGGGAGATATACAGGTTTGAATGCAGCGCACACTAAAACTAGAGCACTCTCGTAGTCTGCGTCTCTCTCCCCCCACTTTCAACGTTTATATCTCGACGGAGAGTGGAGATATCAAGATGGTACTAACGACAAAAACTTGTGAAATTTTATGCTGAGCAATTTTGTACTTGACAACTTTTTGATAGCTTTGATGGTACAAGAGATATATCGGTTTGAAGGAAGGGCGCAGAGAAAAGAGACTCTCTGTTTGTCTGCGTCTCTCAGCTATTGTCGTATTTGGACATGTTCCACTTCTAGTATTGCATAGTAAGAAACACAAAAAAATTTTCTGTTTCATTCAAAATTTCAAAGTTTAGATTCATTCCTCGTTCTTGATTTGTTTTTTTTCCGCAATTGCTATCTAAGACAAGGAAAATTGTCTGCGTCTCCACTGCCTGTAATGACTCTTCTAGTGTCTCATTGGAGCACTTTTGCTGCTTCAGAAAGCTTTAACTGCTTCCGAATTATCAAGAGTATGGAGACGAGAGTGTCTCATTCTTCGAAACTTTCCAATCACGTCACTTCTCCCAAAAACTCTATGAAATCGTCTCCCACGCTTCTTCTTCTTCTTCTTCACAGATTCACTCTTATTGACAGCCCGTCTTTTAGACACCCCCGTCACTTTTCACCTATTCTGAGAGCTGGCAAAAGTGTCAACACCCGTTCCCAATGACCCCCCCCCTCCTCTATTGTACATTTTTTGAAAATTCCTCCGTGCAAGAGAAATTTTGCAACACCACAAGAATTCGGCCCGAGGTCATAGAGGAGACACAGAAGGGACGGAAGGAGGGAACAGTAAGCCGGATGGTAAACAGATAAAAATATATGCAAGGGGACGGTTGATGACGAGGAACGGACACGAAAAGAGCAAGTTAAGGGTGAAGAGAATGGATTGGGAAGAGAGAGAGGGACAACCAAAGTTGGAAACAAAAAGTACGGTTTCATATAAATTCCAAAGGACAGCACGAGAGAAGAGAGATACAGAGAAACGATAGTGTCTGCGTCTCGAGTCCCCTCAGTTTAAGATGCTATATCTCGTCGGAGAGAGGAGATATCAAAGAGATGCAAACTACAAATATGTTTAAAATTTTAAGCTGAGCAAGTCTTTAGTTGACGACTTTTTGATACGTCTAATGGTTCTAGAGATATGATGGTTTGAAGGAAAGGCGCTGTCTGCGTCTCTCATCATTTTTGAGAGATTATAATTCAACGGAGATTAGAGATATGACTAAACTGAAAACTACAAAAATGTGTGAAATTTTACGCTGAGTAATTTAGCAATTGACAACTTTTTGATAGCTTTGATGGGTCGAGAGATATAATGGTTAGAAAAAAGGGCGTAGAGACTCTCGTTTTCTGCGTCTCTTATTATCTTTGGAAGCTCATATCTCGGCGGAGAGAGGAGATGAGAAAAAACTGACAACTACAAAAATGTGTAAAATTTAACGCTGAGCAATTTTGTAGTTAACAACTTTTTGATAGCTTTGATGGTTCTAGAGATACGATGGGATGAACGTAGAGCGCTCCCGAAAAGCTCTTTCTCACTTTCTCGACAGAAATTTTTTTAAACACTGATTCTTCTCTATTTGGATTTCAGATGTACAAAAAGTGTCTGAGTTGAGTGTGTGTGTATTGAAAATACGGAAGTCTGGAGTGAAGAAGAATCCTTTTCTCCCCATCAAAGCCCGCGGAGCCCCGGAGGGTAAAAAACGTCAGAGTAGATGAATAGTCAAATATATATGTGTGAGAAAGGAAAGAAAAAAGAATAAGTTTTCTTCTCGAAGATTCTTCTCATATTCTTCTGAATAGAAAGGGGGGGGAGCACATGCACCAGAAATCAAGAAAATGAAACAAAAAAAAGAAGGGAATTCTAGAGAATCCGGAGAGAGAGAAAGAGAAGGCAATGAATGAGTTCCATTGGGAGCACTTTGGGCGGGAAAAAATGGAAAGAGGAGATGTTAAACTTTTCGACTTTTTCCAGGGTAAAAATGGGAACAACATTTTATGGGATGAGAGGAATTTCGAATTTTGAATGGGCCGAGAATTTTAGATGAGAGAGAGTTGGGGGTGGAAACTGAAATTCTTTGGAAGTTTTTGGAAAATGTTCGAAAAGATAGGCGCTAAAGGGGCGGGGCGACGAGCCCATTTTTGAAGATTTGTATTGGAATTTTTAGGAAATCATTTTTTTCTACAATTTCAGCTTATTCCTGTTTAACTTCAATGTTTTGTGAAAAAAAAAGAGCTTGCTCGACGAATTCGATGAGCAAAAGTGTTGGATGAAATTCGATGTCGCAAGGTTCCTTAATGAGTTCATCATTTTATAATGATTTAAAGAACATCTATAAATTATTTACAAATTTTTGAAACAGAAAAATTTTTCGCCGATTTGTTTTACGAACCAAAAAAAAACACAGAACATTGCGATCAATCTAGGCCGATTTGTTTGAAAGCAGTATTGTCAAATAGACAATTGCTGAATTCTCCACAGTTTTGCAGTCTGAATTTGGAATTTGGATGACTATGAATGTCCGGTTTGCCTATTATCAACAAAGCTCAATTCGTTTCGAATCTGAGAAAATGGTGAAACAGTAAACAGATCTAAAAAATCGGACTCCAAGGGACCGGAAACGATAGAGGAATAGTTTTGTCGCGAAAAGTGTCTTTTTTTTTAGTACCAGTTCTTTCTAGTGAATTCCACGAACGATCAAGATCATTCCGGAGTGTCGTACTTGTCTTCCGGAAATTATTTTGTCTACCGAAAACATTCATTGAAAATTGAATCTGGAAAAAGTATGAGTCTCTTCTCCGAAACAGTAACTATCTTATACACGGTTATTCCATCACTTTGACCCAGTTTATCCAAGTAATAGTAGGGGATGATGTTCCATTGAATCGAATGATCACCTAACTTGAAATCGAGTTCTCTCTTTCCAAATGTTGTTATTTTCGCAACGAACAGCCCATCTTCGTTTAATCCAATGAGTGAAAACAAAAGTGACAGCTCCTCGGAATTACACACAAATTTTTCGGAACTTGTTTTCCTGTCTTAAAAAACTACAAATTTTCTCATTTCGGTGAGCGGCTTGGAGATGAAAACAGGATTGATGATAGAAATCAATTGAGGGGGGATAAGATCAAAGGAACACTGTGAATTTTTGAATGGAAATTTTGAAAGCGGGAGATTATCAAAAGTTCGGACCACATTTTGGATGAGTTTCTGATTAGTCGAATTGAGTTTGCTCAACATGTTTGAAATCAGCACCAAATTTTGTTGGCAGTCTCAAGTTTATTTTTTGAAACAGACACATTTTGAAATTTTTCCGTTTCTACAATTACACTTATCAGAGTTGTTTCGACGGGAGACTGGTGGTTATTTCCTTTTGCGTTTGAAATTCGCGAAGTTTTACGGAACATGGTCTATCTCGGAATAGAGAAATGCCACGGAAAAGTTGTCAATGGACAATTTTTAGACCCAAATGAGATCCATTGATTGCAACCAAAAGCATTGCAGTTTGATGACCGTGTGCTTAGATTTGGTCAAGATTCCGCGCTCCAACTTTTACAGGGGTACCAAAGGTTTTCACTGATTATTTGAAGCATCGGTTCCAGAAGCAACAAAGTGGATTTTCTTATTTTTTCTCTGGAGTGCGTGAATGGAAAAAGTTCGTTAGGACAACTACAGCAGATTTTCCTGAAGAAAATAAAGGTTCTCCTTGAAACCGAAAAAATCTTAAACTATTTCTAAAGTTTTCAAAATTCAAAAACTTTGATCATAACTTATGAGGGGTTCAATCGCTCTTGTACGCGTATTTTGAGACTCCAAAATTTTTCGAAAAGTTTCTCGCCGGCCGAGAACTTTTCGTATGCTATTGTTCAGTGTTCGTGGTGTTTGAGAATTTGAAAATTCAAAGAATCTCTACAAAATCTATGTCGTTCCAGGATTTCAAAGTGTTCCAAACTCTCCGTAAAAAAGGAAAAAGGACACCTCTCGTGATTCGTCTTCTTCATTTTCTCCTCCCGCCTTCCCCCTTTTTTCCCGTTGATAAATCGACTCGGCTTTTTTCTTTCTTTCTCCCATTTTTTCCGAATCTTTTTCTCGGAAAACGAGAGAGAAGCAAAGAATGAAAGAAAGTGTATGGATACTTTCCGCACATAATTTCTCATTTTCGGCGCCTTTTGAGACTGAAAAGGTCCGTGAGAAAAGTAACAGAAGATCGCGAGGAGATTTTTTGCCTTTTTCACGTATTTGGATAGATGGATAGACTTTTTTTTGGGTAGAATTAGAGATTCGGGTGAAAGATTGATGAAGAGATGGATCAAAAGAGCAGGAGAGGAATTCTTGAAACCGAAAAATTGTTGAACTCCAAAGAAAAACTTTTCTGTTTCAAACTATCACTATTAATCAGGTTGCGATCCAAGCTTCTTATGATGAAGCGAATTGCCTGCAGTAGAAATCCGAACATTTCTTTTTTCGTCTAACCTCTCTAAACCTCTCACTCTCTCTCTCATCCCAGGGGAATCATTTTCGAAAATCGCCTTTCTTTTTTCCTCTCTTTCGATCTAGCGAGAAATCTCGACACGGAGGGGGGTGTTCTTGGAAAGTACGTCATAACTTTTCTCGGTTTATTTCTGACGAGATTTGTCTAGAATCAGGACTCCCCGGAGATGATGGGGGTGTTAGGGAGAAGAAGAAGACGTCATTGATCGGAATCTCCTTTTTTTGGGACTTCTAGACGGAACGGAAGACTTTTAACTCTTATATCTCAAAAACTAGCCAGGCTAGAGAAAAGTTGTCAACTACAAAAGTGTGTGAAATTCTATTCTACACTTTTTATTCGTTGACAAAATTTCAATAGCTTTCATGGTTCTTAAATTAGGAGTAACGAAACCAAGACGGTCCAAAAATTGAAAAAGAATCTATGAAAGAGAAAACTTAAAAACGCAACTTTCGACTCACCCAAATAAACTCCAAACATGTTTCTATTTTCTCGGAAATCCAGGCTTCCCAACAAGCTCCGCCCACTTTTTTCTCATGAGCATGTGTTTTTTTTTTTTGCTCTTTTCTGCACGTTGTTTCCGGAAAAATTGGAAAAGGGGAAGGGCATGAAGAGAAGGAGTCACATATATGTATTTCCAAATTTAACATCGAGAAGCTAAATCGAAGGGGCAGGTGATGTCGGAGAGTTTTGAAGGACCCATACCTCGACGGAGAGTGAAGATGGAAAAAAGTTGACAACTACAAAAATGTGTAGAATTTCAAGTTGAGCAAGTTGGTAGTTGACAATTTTCTGATAGGTTTATTGGTTCGGGAGATATATGGCTTTGAAGAAAGATAGGAAAGAGAAACTAGAGCTCTCTCGTGGTCTGCGTCTCTTCTCAACTTCCAAGACGCATATCTCAGCGGAGAGTAGAGATATCAAAAAGATACCAACTAGAAAACTGTTTAAAATTTTAAGCTGAGCAATTATGTAGTTGACAACTTTTTGGTAGCTTTGATGGTTCTGAAGATATGACGGGTTGAAGATGAGTGTACTTTTTCTCTGTGAGGTTCACTGTTTCAAAAAAGCAACACTTGAAATTTTCACAAATTCTATTTACTAAGGTGCTGTTTCTTCTTTCAATTCAAAAGATCGATTTTAAATCCACGAAAAGGAGAAACTAGCACATGATGATAAAGAGGCGAAAATGGGTTGACTGCAGCAAGAATATCAAAAAACACATGAAAAATAGAGGAATCCGAGAAGAGGTGCTGAGAAATAGAGACGAAAATATTCATTCCCATGGGAAGGCACTTTTTAGAAGGAGGAGGGGGAGTTTATTTTTCGAGTGTAGACGGTTACTTCATCAAAGACTTGTTGACGGCCGCATCTCATTTTTGAATTGGCGCCAGATCATCTTTCGAGATCTCGATTGAACCAGGAATTTCAACCTATTGTTCGAAAACTGATCTGTGGTGCTCGCAGAGCTCTCAGAATTCAAGTTACGGAATCCAGAAGAAGACTAGACGTCTCAAAATTCGCCTCAATGTCGCTCAAAATTGTCTTGATTTGGTTGAATTTTCGTCCAGTTTTAAATTTGCACTTTTCTTGGAGATTTTCAGTGCAACATGGCCAATTTTGAGCAGTTGAAAAAGTATGTTCCACTTACTCGATTCCTATAAAATTTGGTGAATGTATTAAGCAACTCTAGATCTTCATTTTTGTAGTTGACAACTTTTTACGAAATTCACAATCACGTTAGTTATATCGAGTTTAAAATCATTGGTTCGAAAAAAGTTCGAAATATGCATTCATTTTCTATGCCGCGTGACTATACCCGACGTAACTCACTTCACAGCGATTTTCGTAAAAAGTTGCCAACTACAAAAATGTAGATCTAGAGTTGCTTAATACACCCATCAAGTTTCATAGAAATTGAGTGATAGGAATATACCTTTTCAACTGCTCAAAATTGGCCATTTTGCACTGAAAACCACCAAATATCAAACTTTTTGCCAGCACTGTATATGGAGGCTACTTTATGATTCAAAATACTCACATGGAGAAAAAAGGAAAGTAGCATTTTCACTGTTTCAAAACTCTACTTATGAAAGCTTTTATTTTGCTCGATCCTCGATGGACCTAACATAATTTCTTTCAGTGGGCGTGGTCTATATCGGCGAGGAAAATAAAGGAAAATAATGGTACTAAAAATGAATGGGAGTAACAGGAAACTCCGAATCTCCTTGTTGTTTTTGTGGGTCGTCTTATGTAAAACGGAGAGCTTAAAAAACGGAAACTTTTTTAAAAACCTAGATTTTGTGGTTCGACTGAAACTGAAAATCTTGAGAGTAACCATCTCCGAGAAAAGTGGGCGGAGTCAGACCTCGATTCTTGCGTAGACTCCGCCCACATTCATAGAGATCTTTTGCCTGGGTTGATGCAAATATTCGAGAGAATAGAGAAATTTTTTGAGCTTCATCGTGAAGAGGTTCAGAATATAAAAACTCTACTCTAAAATGGAAGAGGTGGAAAACTAGGCTGGAAAAAATAATGAAGCCGATTATGAATCATGTTACCCACATTTGAAAATGGAACATTTGAAACAGTAAAAAATGAAAAAAATAAAGTTGCTCAAAATGCTCAAACCAGAAAAGAGAATTCAACCATCGAGAAAAGGAAAAGGCGGAAGCTCAAAATTGGTGGTTTGAATTTTCAAATGGCGAGTGGAAGGGGGGATAACGGAGACCGAAAACAGAGGCTCTTCGACAGATTACTCCCTCCATTTCAGACTCCCTTTATGTGTCTCTGTTTCAAGTCAAGGCGGGCTTTTGTTGTCTTTTCTTTTGGAGTGGATTGGGATGGGAGTCCTTGGCATTTTTAATGACATTGAGTGGGCTTGTCGTTTTTTTTTTGCTGCTAGCAGGCGTCAGATGTGAAAAACCTTTGAAAGGGTGAATTTGTGAGATTATAGGTTTTCTGTATTTTCTCGTCGCGCTGTTTCAACCACTTTTTCGTAAACTAGAGTGTATGCAAACACCGCGACGTAAAAATGCAGAAAAAGTCATATGAAAGAATTTTGAGAAAAGTTTGAAGCCGAATTTTTAATGTCGAAAAATTTCAAGTTTTTTTTCTCGATAAAAGAAAACACGATTGCAGAATAAGTTCGACGATTGCAAAAAGCAGAATGGTGATTGTTATTAGAATTTTTCTGAAACAGAATTTTTTTTTCGAAAATGTTTCAAATTTTATGCTGCAATCGTGCTCCATTGGTAAAATATCACGAAATTCTCAGCGGGTTTTTGGATCGCGGTTGCATTCATGCTCCAATGAGAAATGTCTTCAAAGTTTCAAAATTTTGGTTGAATAGAGCGTGAATAGATTGTTTCCTGTGGAATAATTAGAAAAACATTCAAACTTTGAAACCGAATTGGAAAATTTGTTCCATACATTTTCTTTCATTACTGGACGGCTTCAAAGTGAAATCGTCAACCGCAATTTAAATTTTCCGCAATTTAAAAGTTTTGAAATCTGAAAATTGTCAAAATGTTTCTACTGCAAATGTGCTCCAATGCAGAATCATTCAAAAGCCAGTAGTACGATAGAGCGCACTTTCTCATTCTCCACATTTTTGTACACTTCAATTCGCGCTCCATTGAAAATCAGTCGAAACCAAAATCTTCATTACTTCATTACAGTAAAAAAGTTTCTGAAAATCTCAAAATTTTGAAACCGAAAAAAACGAAATTTCCTTGTCCAGTAGAGCGCAACATCTCTATTGCAGTATTCTATCCGAAAACGAAACTTCTACTATCAATTTTCACCTGCCATGGGAAGCTTTGAATTTTCAGACGCCCATTTCGTCATCGCAAGTTTGAAGTTGGCCGGGAAAATCCAATTAGGCAGAAAGTGTGAGATGGAAAAAATGTCATAAAACTTAATCGAGAATTCCAGCTAATCACTGGAAGATTGGAAACCGGCCTTCGTATGGGTCAGAGTTTATTTATAGATATAAACACACGAATGATTCGTTATACTTTCTCCTCGGAAAGGGGGTTGGGAAGAGGAGGAGGTTTGAGTATTAGAATTACAAAAGCGGAGGAGGAGGAGGAGAATCATTTTACAATTTTTAGGAAGAACAACAAAAATGTGGGCGGGGCTTACATCAAATTTAATTTGAAAAAAGAACAAAACAAAATGATGATGATGATAAAAACGAACGAAAAATGAAAGAAAGAGGATCTTGTAGAGATTGATTTAGAGATTTTACATTTTTTGGGGGGAATGGTATTTTCCAGTGAACAACATTTTAGAGGGGGGATTGAAGAGGATATCCTTTGGACATCCGGACACTCGGAGGGAGAGATCATCAGCGAACACCGACGGCACTGGTGCCGGCACGAGTGCCTGTGGCGGACTTGGACGCGTTCGGCAGCGGTCTGCGGAAGAGAAGAACGTGACGTTCGGGACCGTGAATCATGTAGTGCATCCATCCTGGCGACTGCAAACATGACAGAGTTTAGAGATGAACAATTGGTTTTTTGGGGTTCGTGGGTTTCGAAAATCGAGAGTTTAGAAGGGACGAAAAGTTTCACATTTTTAGTTTGAAATTTGTATTGAAGGATCAAAAATCGAAATTTGAAAAATTTTCCCGCCTCCAAAATTCGAAATCCCCGCTCGCTTTTCCACAAACCCTCACCTGCTGAATGCCGAGACTTCTCCACTCGGTCTCCGACATGAGGCGATTCTTCGGAATCAGCTTGGCAATGTCCTTGGTGACGTGCACGTGTCGGTACTCGTACTCGTCGTCCTCGTACTTGTTCGAGTAGTAGAAATCGTTGGAGCCGGTCGTCATCTTTGTGGATTCGATGGGGTCCTGAAAAATGGTTTACAGTTTATTATAGTCATGATACAGAGCGAAAAGAGAGAAGGAAAGGAAGAGACGGAATATACGCAATGGAAAACAAAAAACAGTGGCGAAAAGTTCAGTGCCGAGCCCTCAAAATGTCGACCAATCGACTCGAAGCCATCAGATCGTCGCGAATCTCGGCGAACTCGTCTCGATGCATTGGGATCTGAGCGTGATGGGCGTGGCCAAGGTACTCGTACTCTACATTGAGATACGTTCTCTTTTCGCCATTCTGGAGGTGATTATCGGCGGCGACTGGAAGAAAAAGGGAAGTTTGGAGGGATTTTGACAAAGACAAACTCACGAATAAAGCTGTAACCGGTGATTTTGAACGACGGGGAGGAGGACATGGAAGTACTGGAAGAACGAGAGAGATCTTATGGTGATCAACTACAAAACAAGGAGGAGAGGAGGAGGTGAGTAGGAATGAAGAGAAGCGAAGGAAAGGTCTATGCGGTTGGGAATTTCCATTTGGCTCTGAAAGCGACGAGCTTGTCCCGAGCGATGTCCGACGAGACTCGATCGACGCGGAAGATGGTGCCGTCGTCGGAGCAGCCGACGAGAAGACGGCCGCACGGGGAGAAGTCGAGGTGACGGACGGCGTACGCGGATGGGTGGATGCTGGAGACGCTGGAAGAAGATGAAGGATAGGGAGCGTGTCATTTGATGTGCGGGAGAGATTCTACAGAACCAGAAATGCTACACAAAATGATAATTCT
This sequence comes from Caenorhabditis sp. 40 LS-2015, assembly GCA_900536305.3. Taxonomy (NCBI): domain Eukaryota; kingdom Metazoa; phylum Nematoda; class Chromadorea; order Rhabditida; family Rhabditidae; genus Caenorhabditis; species Caenorhabditis tribulationis. The sequence goes on from LR543336.1 coordinate 169,306, forward strand.
TTGTTCGCAGAGTAAACGAAACAGGTTTTCAAATTGAGAGGTTTCCCCAGCTTTCTGATGACGTATTTACAAATTCAACAACTTCCCCAGATTACTCAAGTTACTCCCGATTGCTCAGGCTTCTGATACAACTCACTGTTCGTGTTTCTTCTCGCTATCAGTCTCCCGCAGGTTGTAGAAGAACACCTCGCCGGTGGCGCCTCCACACACAATCCAGCGACGACGTGGATCCAGCACGAACTTGAGGAACCACGACTGTCCGGCCGGATTCTTGAACCATTCGAAGTTGGTGTGCGCGAGTTCCGGCTCCACACACGAGACGCGCTCCTTGTGCTGCGGAATGGCGCTGGGCAGGCCGAACATCGAGATGTTGATGTGCGGATCGTTTCCGGTGGACTTGGACGCGAACAGATCGCTTCCCGGCAGCATTCGGATGCAGTCGACGTAGTCGCTGTGAAGATCCGAGCAGATCGCGACGGGGTTGTAGAGCTCGAGGTGGTTGTTGCTGGAAGTGAATTCGTTGATGAAATGTTCATAAATAAATGTCTAGTTTCATGAATATTTTGACGATTTTTCATCAGTTTCCCGATTCTCAGAGTTTCCTGGTCTAACTACACATGTAGCCTCAAAGCCTCACCTGGGGGCATGAAAATTGGCCATAGTCTCCTTGACCACGTCTTCATCCTTAGCCACGCCCAGCTTCTTCACTATCTTGACGTCACGACGATCGACAGCCCTTTCATGATGATCGCCAGCCTTCTGGGCATAAATGTTCCGCTGCCCTTTCGCCAACTCGGCGCACGTCGTCTCCAGCCACCCCTTCGCTGGATTCACCGACAAATCCCACTTGAGAATCTGATGATCGAAGCCGCACGAGACGATGTAGTCGCCGCTGGAGTGCCAGTCCACGGAGAGAATCGCGCCCATTTGAGTTCGCACGCCGCCACACGTTATCAGAGGGGACTCATTGCGGATGTGATGGATTCGAACGGATTCGTCGGCGCACGCGGTGGCGACGATGTTGGAGTTTGAAGGCGAGGTTCGGATCTCGTTGATTTCGCCGCCGAAGCTCAGGAGGTGCTGAAAAAGTGTCGGTTTTTCGGAGCAGAAAAAGTGGGCACCTACATTTTCAATCGTCTTCGTGTCAAAATCAATAACATAAATGTGCGATCCGGCGCCGCCCGTCACTAATTTATACGGATTCCGGCCCTCATTGGCTTCGAATGTATCGTAGGCCCACGCGACGGTGTAGAGGTTCTCCACCTTGTCGTCCTTGGTCTTGGTGAACTTCTCGAAGCTGCATCCCCAGACGTGATCGATTCGGTTGACGTCCAGAGGAATGTTGTAGACGTTGAGCTGGAAACTTGGCGATAATTAGTTGAAAAAATCCGTTCGAACTCACTCCATCGGCTCCAGAAATCGCGACCATCTGATCGTCTTCGGGATCGGCGTACGGATTGAACGCGCATCCGAAAAGGTCGGGTTTAGTGCCCACTTGGATTCTCGCGGTCTCTTGAAACGGAAAAGCGTCTTCGAAATCGGCGTTTTGCGGTCGCTGATGGAGCCGCATGGCTTTGAAGAGGTTCGTCAGGTTTTCCGACGTCATTTTCGACTTTTTAGATGTTTTGGAGATATTTGCGGGTGATTTTGAGTGTATTTCTTACAAGTATCAAGATAGTAATGGGTGGGACGAAAAAAACGAAAGAAAAAAGGCGAAAAACAATCGATAGACGCGCAGAAATGGACCGAGATTGGGTTAGAGTATTAAAATTTTGACATTTAAGAGGGGGGATAAAGAGGATATCCTTTGGACATCCGGACACTCGGAGGGAGAGATCATCAGCGAACACCGACGGCACTGGTGCCGGCACGAGTGCCTGCGGCGGACTAAAAGTGGGCGGGGCTTACGAAAGAGAGATAAAAAGCGAAATGAATTTGGGGGGGGGGGGGAGGACA
>LR543337.1:0-98290 GCA_900536305.3 Caenorhabditis sp. 40 LS-2015
ACAATTCTGCGTTGATACATTTTCTGCTTCGGGACATTTCCTCCTTGGGAATTTTCTTTCTCGACACACTTCCATTCCGGCATTTTCCAAAGCGGCATACCACCAGATATTGAGGACAACAAAGACCTGTGCACAGATAAATCCAGGGAAAAATCTCTGTAATTAGGTCTTCCTAAGATGATTTCAAGGCTTTTCATATCTAGGGGGACAACGGGAAACATAGAAACATGATTAACGCGCTCAAAAACTCTAGCTTCAAAGGCTCTTAAAACTAAAAATTAGGTAGATAGAGAGTTGTTCGGAATATTTGTGATTTGTACATCACAATCAAAATCAATTTATGAAACGATGGGCTTATTTGCAACACACTAAAAACGTTTCTTTGTGAAACTCGCTTTTTCGCGGAAAAATAACATTTAAATTCCTCTGCGGCGCGCTTTTGTAGGCGGGACACCGGAAAGCAGGCCGCCGCATGCAATTCACCATTCTTGTAGTCCTCTCGGACAAGAGAGCATCTGACAGGCACTGGTTTCTTTTTTTTCTATTTACATTATTTGCGAAATGCTTTGAGAATATTTTTTCACATAGACGTTATCACTAATTTTAGATGAACACGAACGGGTTCGATCCATTCGAGTGGCGTTCCTTCTACTTCCCTGGAATGAGTCGTGAGGAAGCTCATAAACTGCTCGGAGGTTCGGCAGTTTCCATCGGCACATTCTTGATGAGAGATAGCTCGCAGCCTGGCGAGTATTCGTTATCAGTCCGAGAAGCCGATGAAGGCAACACAGTCTGCCATTATCTCATCGTTCGAGATGTAAAAGAGGACGGAACCGTTGGTGTCAAGGTGAGTAACCAGCCCTTACGTCCTTTCTTAATGAATTCTCAATTTTTAGATTGCCGAGCAATCGTTTCCGGATATTCCTGCACTTCTCAATCACTTCAAAATGCGTGTTCTAACCGAAGCCAGTCTTCTCTCTGCATACAAGAAACCCATAATTGAAGTTGTGGTTGGAACGTTTAAGTTCACCGGAGAACGAGAGACCGATCTGCCATTCGAGCAAGGAGAAAGACTCGAGATACTCTGTAGGTCTATAAATTTAAAGTTCGAAATTGAAGAGCTAATTTTTAAGCAAAAACCAACAATGACTGGTGGGAAGCGAGAAACGCACTGGGGACAACCGGGTTGGTGCCGGCGAACTATGTTCAGGTACAAAGCGGAGAAGACGCAAATGACAGAATCTCCAAAGCCGCTAGTCAATCGTCGATAGGAAGTAGTGGGAATGGCGCCGAACGTTTTTCGAGTACCAGCACGGGCAGTGAAAATGTCGAGGCTATGGTAAGTTCTATTGTGTCTGCTGCTGATTTCTCAATTGACTCGTTTTCAGCCAACTTTTCCTGCCATCGCCAAGGTGACATTCGATCGAGTGCCCAACGCCTACGACCCCACTCAACTTCGCGTGAAGAAGGGGCAAACTGTTCGTGTTTTGGAGAAATTGTCGAATGGAATGTACAAAGCGGAGCTGGAAGGCCACATTGGTTCGGTTCCGTTCACTTACCTCAGATTCCTCACTGCCAACCAATAGAGATTCTGTCACAAAACCTCTCGTTTGATTCGCTTGCCTATTCATCTCATCAATATATTTCACAGCTTTACTTATGTTTTCATGTGCATCATATTCACACACACACACACAAATCTTATATTTTCTGCCTTGACCCAAGAGACTTCGTGTACGATTTTTCACTTTTTTGAAATTTAATAATGCCGGCTGATTGATAATAAACCGTTTCCTTCCAGAAGATAGATTTCGATGATTTTCAGTGGTTTATAAAACCTTGTGTATGTTTATCTGTCACAGCATTGAATTTAAATATGACGTTCCTCCACAGATGGATTACGAAATAATCGAGACAACGATTCGCGGGACAGGAATTTCCGATTCCAGCTGGAATGACGAGTTCGAAGGATGCGAATGTGAGAGCGCGTGCACCGCAGAAAGCAAATGTTCCTGTTTGCTCGCTGGAATGGATAACTACTCCATGGACTCCAAAATTCTTACCGCATCTTCTCCGCAACTTCTCGTTGAATGCTCCACAAATTGCGCATGTTGTTTGCTGAGCAATCCATGTAACAACAGATTGGTACAAAATGGAATAAGGAAAACGTTGAAGGTGAGCAATCTCCGAAAAAAACGAAGGGAAATCTCCGCGCTATGTAGATTTTCAGCACTGCTTCAAAAGGATACGGAGTTCAGGCTGATGAGACGATTGAACGCGGCGAATTCGTCTGTGAATACGCGGGCGAGTGTATTGGAGAAGAAGAAGTGGAGCGAAGATGTAAGGAGTTCGAAGGGATGGACAACTACACTCTGACTTTGAAGGAGCACTTTGGAGACAGCAGACTCGTCAAAACGTTTCTGGACCCGAGATCACGCGGGAACATTGGACGATTCTTGAACCACAGTTGCGATCCAAACTGTGAAATCGTTGTTGTACGTCTGGGCAGAATGATTCCGACTGCCGGTGTCTTCGCCAAACGGGACATCGGTGTTGGTGAAGAGTTGTGCTACGACTATGGCACATCTGGAATCCCTGAAGGAGAAGACGGAGGCTTAAACGATAACCGAAAGCTGTAAGGCGGCCAAATTTTCCAGACACTATTTTTTTTCTTATAGGTGTCTCTGCAAATCTTCCAACTGTCGAAAGTATCTTCCGACATCAGCTACTCCCATCGAATAGTTTCTTTTTTCGTAATAAACATGTATCATTTCTTGTTCTTTTTTTTTCTCTCACGAAATGTCAACCCAACATTATGTGTATCTGTAATTTCTTCTCGATTCAAATCACCAAAAACATTCAGATGGCTTTGCATCGTCGTATTCCGAAGAAGAACCGCAAGAAGCTGAAGTCTGTGGATCCGTTCAACAACAAAGCGAATGCAGCGAGATTTCAGGATACACACAAGTATTTATTCTCAAAAATTTCCTACTTTTCTTATGATGATAATTGCAGGAACAGCAACCAAGCTCCGGTGAGCTTGAAAGATGAGCAGCCGCTCACGAAAGCCATGAAAAACATGATGGCCATGAATAATCCGATCGTCACGAAGGAGGAGGCGAAGAAGAAGAAGAAACAGAAGAACGCTGTGCTGAGTGAGTGTACAGATGGAGGGTGACTTTTTGTACCATCAGTTTGTTCAGAGCAAGCCGAGGAGTTGGGAATGAGAAAAGGCAAATTCGAGACTGTCAGTCGGTTCGTGAAAAGAATCGAGGGAACGCTTCACTCGCGAATCAACGAGCAAATCGCCATCGCGAAGCATGGGCTGGCTGGAAGAAAGCAGGAGGAGATTGACGCGGATTACAAGAAGATTGAGGATGCCGAGAAGCGGAGGAAGGATCAGGAGAAGAGAGAGATCGAGAATAAAATCAAGGAGGCGAAGAAAAAGAGAGAGGAAGAAGCGAAAAGAAGAGAGGATGCGGATAGAGCCAAGGAGCAGAGGAAGGCGCAGAAAAGGAAGCTGGAGGAGGAAGCTCCTGTTTCAGAAGATGAGGATCAGGAGGATGATAGTGACGATGAAGCTCGTCCGGAGAAGAAAGTGAAGAAGGAAGAGGCCAAGAAAGAGCCAAAGTTGAGTAAAAAGGAGAGAAGAAAGGAGACACTGAAGTCGAGAAAAACCGACGAGCAGAAAAGGCGTGCTGGTGAAGCGTTGATCAACTCTCGAGGTAAGCTAAAAGCGTCACGAATTCCCAACAATTCTCGCATTTACAGAAGTCATCGAGTTCGGCGAACGATACGACGCACCGCCCACTTTCAATGGCGCTCTGAAGAAGAAGTTCGAGCCGTTGTTGGCGAAAGCCGGTCAAAAGACCCTTCTCCTTCATTCGATGCTTCAAAAGGGCGCGAGCAAGACGGAGTACCTGAACGATTCTACGAAGATTCAAGCGGAGCGTCAACGTGTCATCGACGCCTACAGAGACATCAAAAAGCAGAGGAACGTGGCTGCTGGACTGGCTAGAGCAGTACCTAAGTCCGAGTAGAATGCCCATGCTCTCTTTTTGTTTCGTTATTGTTATTGTTGTTGTTTCGATTTGTGTTACTTTTCATAATTTTCCATAAATGTTCCATCAAGGTCAAAGAGAAGCGATAGCAATCTAGAGATGAGATCGCCGTCGGTGATAATAATCATTTGCAAACCACAATCGTATAGTATCACACAGTCAACAATGGCTTCCGTCTATACGATACTCCTGGGAATATTCCTGATTCTTCGAGAATCTGAATGCTCCGGCTTTCTGGAGCTCTCGTTCAAAAGTGACTTCCATCTGAAGTCAGTGCTCAATATTTCAAGTGCTTCTGAATCTGAAGCAGCTTCTCCATTATTGATTCCGTTCTTTGTATCGCCAAACAAAACCGAAAAACTTCCAAGGATTCCAATCCGGCTGAACGAAACAATTACGCTCACGATTTTCGCCATCAATCACGATCGACAAGGTAGGCCAGTCTCAGTACAAAATGGCCAACTTTAAACAGTTGAAAAAGTGTGATCCAATTATTCGATTTTTATAAAGTTTGGTGGGTGTATCAAGCAACTCTAGGTCTTCATTTTTGTAGTTGACAACTTTTCACGAAAATTGATGTGAAGTGAGTTATAGTCACATCAAAACGTGGTGCAAACTTCCAACTTTTTCGCACCAATGATCTTAAACGCGACATAACTAACTTGATAGCGATTTTCGTAAAATGTTGCCAACTACAAAAATGAAGATCTAAAATTGCTCAATACATTCCTCAAGTTTCATAAAAAACGAGTGTTTGGAGCATATTTTTTCAACTGCTCAAAGTTGGCTATTTTGCACTAAAATTTACCAGTACAAAATGGCCAACTTTGAGCAGTTGAAAAAATATGTTCCAAACACTCGTTTTTTATGAAACTTGGTGAATGTATCAAACAACTCTAGATCTCCATCTTTGTAGTTGATAATTTTTTATGAAAATTGCTGTGAAGTGAGTTACGTCGCATCAAAACTTCCTACATTTCAGTGCAAATTTCGAACTTTTTTGCGTCAATGATCGTAAACGCGTCATAACTCACTTTTCAGCGATTTTCGTAAAAAGTTGTCAACTGCAAAAATAAAGATCTAGAGTTGTTTGATACACTTACCAAGTTTTATACATATCGAGTGATTGAAACCTACTTTTTCAACTGCTAAAAGTTGGCGACTTTGCACTGAAAATCACCAAACCAAACGCATTCTTTTTGGCCAGTACTGTATCTCGGCTTGCATTGAAAGTGCTGAAAAGCTGTCAACTAATGAAATGTTCTCTTGCTGTGTCCAATAACAAAGAAATTGCAGACATTGACAATACAACCATCACCGCATCCTTCCAGCCAAAACGTGGTCTTCTGTCTCCACTGACCGTCATGTTCCCATTCACCGGAATCAAGATTAATGTTGGATGTGATGAGTAAGCTTTGGATTATTCAATACCTTTGATATCCAACTCAACTTTCAGCAAATGGTATGGCGAGAAATGCGACGTCTTCTGTTGCTCCGAAACTGCTTCACGGGTCGGCAAAGTGTGCAATTCGCTCGGGCAGTTAGGGTGTCCAGAAGGAAAACGAGGTCTCGACTGTGGACAACCGATCGCCAAGAAGTGGTGTAAATGCAAAAACGACGGACGGTGTGTGTCTTCGTTCGGAAGGAATCTGCGCGAGAAAATGCAATGCTCTTGCTCGATGGGTTATAGTGGAGTTCATTGCGAGAAGGAGGAGGAGACCATCGAGATGATGTCCACCTATGGTGTGGATCCGAAAAAGTTCGAGATTGGCACTGCGAAGATGTTGTATGAGAGCGTGTTGGACAACGAGTTCGCCGAGGTTTCGAGACCACACTCGAGTCATTTGCTGCATAACTTGAAGATCAATGATGCATAGTTTCACACTGTTCAGAATGAATTTTATATTATTTTTTGCTTATTAAATCAAACTATTGTAAACCTTGCAACTTTTTCTGTCACATGAGAATCTTGACAGCTGACAACCAAGTTTTCCAGTCTACGAACGGGGATTTTCAGTGCAAATCGGCCAACTTTGAGCCGTTGAAAAAGTATGTTCCAATCACTCGATCTTAATAAAACTTGGTGAATGTATCAAGCAACTCTAGATCTTCATTTTTGTAGTTGACAACTTTTTACGAAGTTCCCAATCAAGTCAGTTATGTCGCGTTTAAGATTAGTATCCCAAAAAAGTTGAAACTTTGCACCATGTTTTGATGTTGCGTGGTAGCTCACTTCACAGCGGTTTTCGTAAAAAGTTGTCAACTATAAAAATAAAGATCTAGATTTGCTCGACACACCCATCAAACTTTATAGAAATCGATAAATTGGAACATACTTTTTTAACTGCTGAAAGTTGGCCATTTTGCACTGAAAATGGACAAATTGAACGATACTGTATCTCTTCTTGCATCGAAAACCTTGAAAATCTGTAAACGTATAAAATTTTCTTCATACCACTTAGTCTTTTTTCTTGACAGCTAACAACCAAACGTTCCAGTCTATCTTATCCATTTGTTCGACGCAAAATAGATAATAAGCGGTCGCATGCGGAGAACAAAAGTTTCCTCTCACCCTCTACTCCTGTGTCTCTCACTGTATTTGCCTCTCTTCCATCCTTTTCCTTTTCCTGTTGTCTATTGATTTAAGATTTCAACAATGATGAAAGTTTTCCAACCTTGTCGAGTCTGCAATTCCGCCGGAAACGGTCCACACTTTGGGGTTGATGCATGCAGGTGAATAGTGTAAAGTCGAGCTTCGAACAATTGCAATTACAGAGGCTGCACCTCGTTCTTTCGTCGAACAGTGTCTCTGGAAAAGTCGTATAAGTGTAATGGGGACGATACTTGTGCAATTGGGAACTCCTCAATCGAAATGTCGCAAAAATGCCGGAGGTGTCGGTTTGGGAAGTGTCTAGAAGTTGGAATGAGAAGTGAGGCGGTTCAAAAGCATCGAGACTCGTATGGAAGTCGCAAAACTCCGCTTCCCCTGCTGCCATCGCCATCCTCCAACAACCGTTTTGAGTTTCCAGTACCATCTCTGCTCCTTGGGCCCATCAGTAGCAACTATTCGCATTTGGAGAGCGTAAGACTAGTGGTGCACCTTGACGAGGGAACCAGCATGTTCACAGTGAGTCAGAAGATGTGAAACGAAGATACAAATACGATTCAATTTTGTGCGCGGTCAAATTCATTCTGTTGGAAAACGAAAGTGGACTTTTCAGAAGAGAACACCAAAGCGTCACACTTTCAAGGAGACCAACCAATTGATGCACAAAGAGTTTCGCATCGTCACCGATTGGATTCTGAACTCGTTCACCCAACTGACCAGTCTGCCGTCCGACCAGACAGACATACTCCTTCGCCACTTCTACATGCAGTTCTTCATCCTAGAGGGCGGATTCATTGCGTGCAAAAACGGCCGTAACGACGTTTGGTTCCTGCCAAACGGAGACTATATAGACTGTCAGAATTTGGCGAGCTTCTACAACGATCCAAACCAACCACAACCGCTGGCGCCGGAGAATGCAGCAAAGTGAGTTTTGCCGGTTGAACGAAATCTGCACGAAAGTTGCACGAAATTTTGCACGAAATCTTGGAGATTTCGTCTTCAGAATGTTCAAAGAAATCTTCAGAATGTTCAAAGGATCATGCACGGGATGTCGGAGGATGGTGACGTGCCCAATGTTGAGAGAACGCATCGACCAGTTTGAGTTCCTTGCACTCGCCGCATTGTTGCTCTTTGAGACAGGTAACTCCTTCAATGACGGTCAAACAGTGGATTGAAAATTTTCTAGGTCTCGAAGGCCAGTCAAAAGCATGCGCAGATGTTTGCCAGAAAATTAGACTTACAGTACAACGGGAACTTTTACAATATTATGCTTCCAAACGGGTCGATGAGTACTCGCTGAGAATGGGCAACATTTTGTCGATTCTTCCTAGCTTGCAGGTAATAATATCTGGTGAAGAAGATTCCAGCTGAAACTTCTGAAGCTTTCAGAGAGCCACCTACAAAATGATGGACGATATGGAACTGATACATTTGCTCAACAACTCGCACGAGGGGGACTCATTCTATAAGCTGTTCGCGGATCAACGTTGTCATTAATAAAGAAAACTGTTTTGCTGAACCTTGTAGTTTCAAGTCTAGTCTGTACCTAGATTATATATTGTAGTCGAAGAGAGCAAATACTAAATGGACACTCCGCGTTTCTCCTCATTTGTTCTTTCCTGCGGCAATGCATTTTCTGTGTCAGGTATGCGGTGCTCATGCCAGCGGTATGCATTTCGGAGTTGGTGTGTGCAGGTGGATGGTTTCTTCCATACTCACCCATCAACAGGTGATTTTCAGAGCTTGTTCTGCGTTCTTTCGTCGTTCGACCTCCAGAAGCCAAGGATATAGATGTAAGGGGAGCGATGGCGCGTGTGAAGTTGCAGATGGTGAGTTGGAAAATTCAACTTTGAGGAAACGATTTGTCGGAAAACTGGTGGATGTGTTGAGAATAAAAGTGGTTTTTGTAGTTTCTAACAGCTTTTCTTCAACAGAGCCTACAGTGCTGGCCAAAAAGAATGCTGATTTTTCAGTGCAAAACGGTCAACTTTGAAAACTTGTAAATCAGTTCTCAACGGACCGATTTCTTTGAAAATGTGTGGATGTGTCAAGCAATTCTAGAGCTTCATTTTCATTGTTGACAATTTTTCACAAAATTCCCAGTCTAGTCAGTTATGTCCCGCATAACATTCGGTACATTTCAGTGTCAATTTTGACCATGATCTTGAACGCGACGTAACTAACTTGATTGTGATTTTCGTAAAAAATTGTCAACTACAAAAATGAAGATCTAGAGTTGCTTGGTACACTGACCGATTTTCAAAAAAATCGGGCAACTAGAAACCATTTTCTCAGCCACTTAAGTTGGACCCTTTTCAAACAACCCTAGATCGGAATACCCTCTTGTAGTGTTCCCTCAAAAGCCGACATATGAACCCCTCTTCAAATTTGGATGAGAACCAAAAAAAAACAATGAAAGAGACTTCCCACTTGTCATCATTTCTCCTTTCGTTTTCTCTCCATCTCTACACGCGATGATTTCTATCAGTGTTGTACCCCAGAGTGTATTTTGTAGTGCGCCCCGATTCAAGTCACATTTGTTGCACATATACGATTCTTCTTGCCTATTCGTTGCCTCATTTAATACTCACTGTGTGAAAAACAATGACCAAAATGTGTCAAGTTTGTCATGACTCTTCAGCTGGCACTCATTTCGGTGTTCAAGTTTGCAGGTTTCCCTAAAAATCCTAAATTCAATGATCATGACTGTTTTCATTTTCAGTGCATGCACTGCGTTTTTCCGCAGAACGGTCGCGAAAAGCCACGTTTATAGATGCAAACACAACGATGTTTGTGAGATATTGTCCAGTAAGTGCACCTTAAAACCACTGACTGTCTGTCTGTGTGTGAGTCTTTGAAAAGTACTCATTTTCAGCGATTCGAAAAATGTGCAAATCCTGCCGTTATGCAAAGTGTCTCGCTGTGGGAATGAGGAAAGAAGGTAGGGCTCATTCTGTGTTAGTGATGATTTTGAAGTTTTTCAGGTGTTCAAAAGTTCCGAGACGCCTACGGGAAGCGTGAAGTGAGGGAATCCGCTCTCACTAGAAAGTTCCCGATTCTCGATGAGCTGCTAAGAAACTACAGTCATTTGGAGAGCGTTCGACAAGTGATTCATAGAGACGAAAGTCAAAGTGTATTCGTGGAAAGAGAATCGCGCGCGTTGAATTACAAAGAATCCATCAGTGTCTTCCTGAAAGAGTACAGTCTGGTGGAGGATTGGATTGTCAATTCGTTTGCAGTCTTTACCCGGTTTTCTGATGACCAAAGAGTAAGAGCATTAGAGATGAGCGGAAGTTCACGGAAGACGATTTATCTCCAGAGTGAAAAGAGCTATCAAAAAGTTATCTACAGACGAAATGTAGATCTTAATGAGAGCTATCGATTGATATAAAGAACAAGTGAAAATGTTAACGGGGAGCTGAGATATGATGCTTGTTCCTTCTTCCTTATTCCTTCTTTTGAATCAAAAGCTCACCGTTAACATTTTTACTTGTTTCTTATACCATTCGATAGCTCTCATTGAGATTCACATTTTGTCTGTTGACAACTTTTTGGTAGCTTTTTTCACTCCGGACATAAACCGTCTCTTCCGGAGTAGAAAAGATTCAAGAAAAGTTCACGGAAGACGGATTATCTCCGGAGTGCAAAAAGCTACCAAAAAGTTGACAATAGACAAAATGTAGATCTCAATGAGAGCTATCGATTGGTACACAAAACTAATAAAAATGTTGACGATGAGCTGAGATATGATGTTTGTTCCTTCCTCCCTATTCCTGATTCCGAGTAAGGAACAAGGAAAAAGAAACAAGCATCATATCTCAGCTCACCCTGAACACTTTCACTTGTTTTTTGTACCAATCGATAGCTCTCATTTAGATCTACATTTTGTCTGTTGACAACGTTTTGGTAGCTTTCTTCCCTCTGGAGATAAACCGTCATCTCCTATGAGCATCATTATTTTGCTCTGTGTCTTCATCGAAAGTTTCAGAGAATACTCCTTCGCAACTTCTATCTTCAATTCGTATTACTCGAAGGTGGCCACTTCGCATGTGTTCATCGTCGAAGTGATATCACCTACCTGCCGTCCGGCGACTACATAGACTGTGCGAATCCAGAATCATATTATTACGATCCAGACGGACTTCAGCCGATTTCAGCAGAGGATGCTTCAAGGTCAGATTGAGTATTTTCGTCTCAGGATCATAAACTTCCAGTTCAGAATGTTCGCTAGCTCATTTGGCACCTATCGTCGGAACGTAACCCATCCGATGCAACGAGACAAAGTGGATCGATTCGAATTTTTGGCTCTGGCTGCCTTGGCTCTTTTCGATACCGGCCTCGAAGGACAGACCGACTCGAGCATCGAAACTTGCCGCACGATTCGAGAATCCATTCAGCGAGAAATTCTCGACTACTGTGAACTCAAATGTTCCGAGCTGGATTCCTCGATTCGGCTGGCCAATTTGTTGTCGATTCTGCCAAATCTTCAGCGAGCGGCGAGACGATTCCATGAGGACATGACGCTGAGCAATGTGATGAAGGCGTATTCAGTGGACCAGAAGTTTTATGAGCTTGGAAAGTTGTGATTCGAGTTATGATTATCCATTAAAATGAATGAATTGTGTTCTTCTCTTCTTTCTCTTTTCAATAAAACACATGTTGTCTCCTTTCTTTCTCTACTTCTCTCCACCTGACAATTATCATCCTCACCTCCTCTCCTGTCGATCGATGCCTCCATCATTGCATCATTTTTTCTTCTCCTCAATGGCATCACCACCATGTCCCGTATGTCAAGCACCCTCAAACGGTGCTCATTTCGGTGTAGAAGTTTGCAGGTATAAAATTCTCGGTGTCTGTTTATGCTTGTTCCTTCTTCAGCGCCTGTTCCGCGTTCTTCCGTCGCACTGTCTTCAAGAATCGCAAGTTTCGATGCTGGGGAGAGCCGGTGAACTGTTGTGAAGTCGTTTCAAGTGCAAGAGACTTCAACAAGAGGGGTCGCCAAATGTCTGATTTTCAGCTGGATCTGCGTTCTGTAAGAGCTGCCGCTTTGCGAAATGTCTCGCTGTGGGAATGCAGAAGGAGATTGTGCAGAAGGGAAGAGAGGGATACGGGAAACGAGAGAAGGAGTCGACGAGTAAAGAACTGGCTCTTGTTCCGTCGCCAACGACTTTCAAGATGAATCGGCAGGGGTTTCCGATTCTCGACACAATTGTGGAAACTTACAAAACTTTGGAGAACGCTAGAATATGTGTTCATCAAGGATCGCCTGGAGGGACGTTTCCAGTGAGTTACTCATAAGTACCGGACAAAAAAACATCACTTTAGTGATTTTTAGTGCAAAATGGCCAACTTTGAGCAGCTAAAAAAATTGTTCTCAGTGTTTCGATTTACTTGAAATTTCGTGAGCTTGTTCAACAATCCAAGATCTTCATTTTTGCAGTTGACAACTTTTTTTGGTAGTCACTGACAAACCAGATAGATTGTCGAATTTGACGCAACCCCCGAAACTCGGTTCAAGTTAGTGTCCATCTCGAAGACGACCTAACTAACTTGTCTTCAGTTTTCCTAAAAAGTTGCCAACTACAAAAATAGAGATCCAGAATGCTTAGCAAACTCACTAATTTTCAAAGTGATCCAACCGCTGAAAGCCATTTTTCAACTGCTCAAAGTTGGCCATTTTGTCCTAAGAATCACTAAATGTGATATATTTTTGTCCGGTGCTGGAACTCTCAAAAACCGCACCGGTGTTTCAGAAGAGATCCCCAAAACCGGTCAACTACCAGCAGACGATTGCGGTGTTTCTCAAGGAGTACTATTTGGTGGGAGATTGGCTGTCACACTGCTTCACGGAGTTTGCTGGCTTACCAACTGATCAGAGGGTAGAATTTTAGAAACTATTATGTTAAAGCATCATACTTTTGCAGGACCTTCTTCATCGCAGCTTCTACCTGCAGTTTGTAGTTTTGGAGGGCGGATTCTTCTCCTGCAATCATAGTATGTTTCCGAGATGAGTAAGACGGTTTATCTCCGGATTGAAGCAAGCTATCAAAAACTTGTCAACAGACAAAATGTAGATCTGAATGAGAGCTATCGATTGGTATGAAAAACAAGTAAAAATGTTTAAGTGAGCTTTTGGTGAGCTGAGATATGAGGTTCGTTCTTTCATCCTTATTACTTACTCGGAAGAAGGCACAAAGAACAAACATCTTATCTTAGCTCACCGTCAACATTTTCATTTGGTTTTTATATCAATCGGCAGCTCTCATTGAGATCTACATTTTGTCTGTTGACAACTTTTCGGTAGCTTTTTTCACTCCGGAGATAAACCGAATCTCTTCCGCTCATCCCTGTACTATGTTCTTGTTCTAAACTCCTCGATATTCCACAACTCTATCAGTTTTCAGAAAGAAGCGACATTCGATACCTGCCCTCCGGCGACTACATCGATTGTGTTCATCCCGAAACATACTATTTCGATCCGGACGGCGTGCAACCGATGACTCCAGATGAGGCAGTGACGTAGGGCCATTGTTTGAAAAACTTTAATCAATTCAGCATCTTTTCAGAATGTTCGCCTCTTCCTTCCAAACGTACCGACGAAATGTGACTCATCCAATGTTGCGAGAGAACGCGGACCGCTTTGAGTTTCTCGCCCTCACTGGGCTGGCACTTTTCGACGCGGATCTGGAGTACATTTCCGAGGAGACCGCGAGTGTATGCCGTAAAGTTCGCATGAGAATTCAAAAGGAGATGCTGAAGTATTACATGTCGACTAAATCGCTAGAAGAGGCATCGCTAAGGTTGGGAAACCTTCTCTCCATCATTCCAAGTTTACATGTGAGTTTTGGATCTTTGATCTACCTGAGTTACTAGGGATGGCTGTGAAGTATGTGATGTTTACCATTAGAAAGATCAGGCTTTGAAACAAATAATAGTGTTTTCAAAAACTTCTGTCGATCTCTAGAAGTCGAGTTATGACCGGTAACAGATTGGGTAGCCCTTGGCATGTAGAAAGCCAACTTCAGAGGATCATAACTCGACTTCTGGAGATCGACAGCACCTTTTGGAAAACACTGTTTTTAAACTTTCTCTTCTCAATGGTATCTAGCACATTCTCAAGTGGTATACCTAGTTATTCCAAAAATTGATGTATTTTTTCAGAGAGCAACACGAAGATTCTTGGAAGACATCGAATTGAGTCATGTGTTGAAAGCGTATGCTGTTGATGAGAAGTTTTATGATAATTGCTTGCCCAAGTTCGGACATCTTTAAACGTTTATGTACTGATATTATATGCACCAATAAAAATCTGTTTGTCATTCCCTTTCCCCAGCCTTGTTTCCAGACACACCGCCACATATACAGTACTGGCCAAAAAGATTGCGCTTATGGTGATTTTCAGTGCAAAACGGTCTACTTTGAATAGGTGAAAAAGTATGTTCCAATCACTCGATTTCTATAAAACTTGGTGGGTGTACCAAGCAACTCTAGATCTTTATTTTTGTAGTTGACCACTTTTTTTGAAAATTGATGTGAATTGAGTGACGTCGCATCAAAACTTGATACATTTCAGTGCAAATTTCGAACTTTTTCGTGTGTCAATGATCTTAAACGCGACATAACTCACTTCACAGCAATTTTCGTAAAAAGTTGTCAACTACAAAAATAAAGATCTAGAGTTGCTTGATACACCCATCAAGTTTTATAGATATCGAGTAATTGGAACCTACTTTTTCAACTGCTCAAAGTAGACCGTTTTGCACTGTCACTCCCTTTCCCCGACCTCGTTCCTCCACACACTGCCACATATGTATGTATGTGACATCTTCTTCTTCATCCTGGAGGTCTATCAAGATACGCCGTTATCTCCGAAACGACCTTGCTCTAGTCGAACGGAGGAGACTAGTGTTATTATTGACGTTTCATTGCAAGTAGAACCATGTTAACTTTACTGTTTCTCCTGCCAGCTTTGTTTCTACAGGTAAGTTGTGAAAACTTTGAAGACTTAAATCCTGTGATTTATTTTTAGACCGATGCATCTGGCTTATTGGAAATTCGGCTCAAAAGTGCTCACGATCAAGAGGCGACCATGGTTCTGGCGACTGACGAGGACCCGATGTACCTGGCCCTTCCGGTCAATTTGGCTAAAAACAAGGAGTCGACATTCGGAGACCTTCTCGTCGACCTGAACAAGACCTACACGGTTACGATTCGATTGGACAAAACCGACGAGTTGGGATTGGCTGAGAGTGTCTACAAAGGAATGATTCAACCCATTCGCGGATCGCTTTCTCCGCGGAAATTGAACCTTCCACTCAACGGAATGATGTTCAGCTTCAAATGTGAAGAGTAAGATTTTCTTTTGGAGACTTTTTTTTTCTTTGTTACTAGCCAATAGTTTCCAGAAACTGGTCCGGTGAGCTGTGCGATGAGCCTTGCAAGGGAGAATGCTCTAAAGTGGGCAAAACGACGCAGAATGATGTGCACTTTGATGTCGAATACCTGGTTAATCCGCAAAAACTGGACAATATTATGGAGATGTTGAAGAAGGAGAACGAGACGCCCAATGTGTTCACCATTGAGCAGCAAGAGGAAGACAAGACACTGTTGCAGATTATGGAGGCATCGGGAGAGGCATCGGGAGAGCAACCTGAATAATTGTTCCATTTTCCCTTTATTGTTTCTGGTTATAACTTATGTATAATGAACATGTTTACTCTTGAGCAGAGATGAGCGGAAGAGATTCAAGAAAAAATCACAGAAGACGGTTTATCTCCGGAGTGAAAGAATCTACCAAAAAGTTGAAAAAAAATGTAGATCTCAACGAGAGCTATCGATTGGTACAAAATTCAGCCAAAAATATTGATGGTAAGTTGAGATATGGCGTTACTTCCGTCTTCCTTCTTCCTTCTTCCGATTATGGAACAAAAGGAAGAGGGAACAAGCATCATATCTCAGCTCACCGTTAACATTTTCCTTTGTTCTTTGTACCAATCGATAGCTCTCGTTAAGATCTACATTTTGTCTGTTGACAACTTTTTGGCAGCTTTTTTGACTCCGGAGCAATCCCCCAAAGAGCCGGCCGAAAAAGGCTCATGGCCACAGGCTAAAGGCTTCCGGCCGGCCGCCTGGGGTGTGCTCCAAATGAGCTGAAAATTTGCACACATATGTAACTTTTTGTGCTCTACAAGGTCGTTCACTGCACCAAAGCGCCATCTTTAACAGGAAAGCCGCTACATCCGGTTGCTCCTGAGACGTTCTCCAAAAATCATGTTGTTCATCTCAATGTTACGATGCAACGAGAACGAGGTTACCGTGGATTCTTTTATCACTTTGGACCATCAACCTTGACAGTGTTCGGGTGTCGTGTTATGCAAGAGCATTTCTCGCCGATCGCCGAATCAAAGTAGATTGCGCCGATAGATTATAATAGTATTGTAGTTACACTCCCGCATTCTGAAATCCAGAACACCATGGACTGGTCACAATCCGTACTACTACTACTATCCCTGCTTTTCGCCGAAGTAAGTCTTCACATCAATTGCTCAACCAGATCATTGTTATTCACAGATAACTTGCTCCGGCTTTCTCCACATTCGACTGCAAAGTCAGTATCGTCAAGAAGCCAAACTGATCGTGGGTCCGCAAGACAAACTTTCATCCATTGTGGTTCCCATCAGACTTCATTCTAACACCATACGAAAACTTGGACCGTTCCCAATAGAATTCAATGAAAACTACACGATGACCATCAACGGGGGAGGCGTTGAGGAGCTGGGTTAGTGTGTAGACCTTCAGAATTTGGTAGATTCATATAGAGCATCTCTAAATCTCCATCTTTGTCGTTTAGTTTTCGATACAATTGCATTTAGCGCTGTTGTGACTGTTGTGGCACCATCTTTCCCGTCAATTTGATCAAACTTATCTCGTTTTCTGTGACAGCTATAAAAAAGTCGTCAACTACAAAAATGTTTCTCAAAATGTCACGATCATTTTATTAGTTGACAACTTTTTGATATCTGTAACAGGAACCGAGATGTTTTGGTCAAAGTAAGAGGGATGTAGGTCTATTACCGCAAAACTGGTCAAATCAAAAACTGAAGGTGTTGCTTGCTAAAACCTTACTGATATATAGTTTAGGGATAAACAGAAGCACTTACACTGCCAAATTCGAGCCGACGCGTGGAACACTTGCTCCAATACAACTACACCTTCCGCTCAATGGACTCGAGCTGATTTTCGAATGTGATGAGTAAGCCCTCCATCATTTTGATCTTAAGAAGAATTTATGACTGCAAACAAGAGTTTGGTCCGGTACTGTAAAATGGGACATTTTTCAGCCAATGGAGCGGTTCGAAATGCGACATTCGTTGTTCCAATGACTGCTCCACGGATCTCGCCAACGAGACCATGGCAGTCTCGACAGACTATTCGATCGACATGACGAAGCTACCGGAAATCGTGAACCGATGGAAGGAGACGACGGAAGTGGAGAACGATATCAGACGCGAGGAGAACGAGAAGGCTGTTCTAGAAGCCTCGAATCCATGGGACACTCCAGTGAAGATTCACCTGCCGCCGCCGAAGAAACGAGTCGAGAATCAGAAGGATGTTCTCGGAGCTCGGGAATGGATGATCCAGGACATGTTACGCAGTCTATCGAACTCCAAAGTATCCATCGAGAAGTCTACCGACCAGACTCCAATTCAAGTGGATATGCAGACAAAAGAAAATGGTAATGTAATTGGGAATCTTCCATTTACGGGAACGTTCGCCGGGGGAAGAAAAAAAGACGATGAAGAGTCGAAGATCGAGAAACACTCGGCAGTTAAGAAGACGTTTGATTTGAGCCCCAAGATGCTATCGCTCTTCCTTCCACGTGGATCTTCTGGCGGCAAGTCTAGTGACAACATCGCACAGTTTCAGAAACTACTAGCTTTTTTGAATGAATAAAGAATCACTATTTATTTGCACTTGATTCACTCTTGATTAGAAAATGTTGATATCTTGTGAGTTATGAATTCCTCTCCCGATTGATGCCTCCTCTATCTCTCACACAGTCATCATGACCATTGGTGAGCATACTTGATTTTTAAATAAATTTATTATGGTTAGGATATTATGAACAAACTATATGAAACGTTTTGTGTTGTTTTGACGTCTATGTTTGAAGTTACAATAAAATGTTTCTGTACAAGTAATTGCGCACTTCCGTCTTCCTTCTTCCGAATAAGGAATAAGGAACAAGCATCTTATCTCAGCGCACCCTTAACATTTTCTCCTGTTTTTATACCAATCTCAATAAGAGCTATCGATTGGTATAAAAACCAGCTAAAAATATGGATGAAAAGTTGAGCTATGGCGTTCCTTCCGTACACGCAAAAGAAGGAACAAGGAACAAGGAACAAACATCTTATCTCAGCTCACCCTTTATATTTTCTTCTGTTTTTATACCAATCGATAGCTCTCATTGAGATCTACATTTTGTCTATTGACAACTTTTTGGTAGCTTTTCTTCACTCCGCAGATAAACCGTCTTCCTTGAACTTTTCTTGAATCTCTTCCGCTCATCTCTGCTCCTGAGACTTTCTTCCGAGACATTCATCATAATCACATGTTCATCATCTCAATGTTACGATGCAACGAAGACGACGTTTTCGTGGATTCTTTTATCACTCTGGACTATCAACCTTGAAAGTATTGGGGTTTGTGTTTTGCAAGATCATTTCTCGCCGATCGCCGAATCGTAATAAGAAGATTGCGCCTATAGATTGCATAGTATTGTTGTTCCATTCCCGCATTCTGAAATATCCAGAACACCATGGACTGGTCACAATCCGTACTACTACTACTATCCCTGCTTTTCGCTGAAGTAAGTCTTCACGCCAGCTGCTCCACCAGCTCATATTTCTTAACAGATAACTTGCTCCGGCTTTCTCCACATTCGACTGAAAAGTCAGTATCTTCAAGAAGCCAAACTGATCGTGGGTCCGAAAAGCAGATCTTCACCCATTGCGGCTCGCATCAGACTTCATCCTGGCACCACACGAGAGCTTGGACCGTTCCCAATAGAATTCAATGAGAAGTACACGATGACCATCAATGGGGGAGGCGTTGGAGAGCTGGGTAAGTGTGTAGACCTCCAGAATTTGGTAGATTCATAGAGCATCTCTAGATCTCCAACTTTGTCGTTGACAAGTTTTTGATGTTGCGTTTAGCGGAGACAGATTGGCTCACTTTGATCAAAGTTATCTCGTTTTCTGTGACAGTTAGAAAAAATTCGTCAACTACAAAAATGTTTCTCACAATGCCACAATCCTTTTGTTAGTTGACAACTTTTCAATATCTGTCACAAGAATCGAGATATTTTGGTCGAGGAGGGTCGGTCTATTAGAAGAAAACGCCAAATGAAAAACTGAAGATGTTGCTTGCTCCCTTAACATTTCCATGACTTTCTTTTAACTGAAATCACCTATAAGGTTCAGGAATCAATGGAAGCACACACACAGCCGAATTTGAGCCGACCCGTGGAACGCTTTCTCCAAAACATCTACACCTTCCGCTCAATGGACTCGAGCTGATTTTCGAATGTGATGAGTAAGCCCTTCATTATTTGAATCTTAACAAGAACTTACGCTTATTTTATCACTGGGTTCTCACCGACCCTTCACTCCGCGGAACACTACTACCGCACCGGACAAAAATATATCACATCTAGCGATTTTTAGTGAGAAATGGCCAACTTTGAGCCGTCGAAAAGATGGTTTCCAAGTGACTGATTTTTATGAAACTTGGTGAATGTATCAAGCAACTCTAGATCTTCATTTTTGTAGTTGACAACTTTTTGCGAGAATTGCTAGGAAGTGAGTTACGTCGCGTATAGTCATGCGACATCAAAACTTGGTGCAAACTTCTAACGCGACATAATTGAGTTGATTGAGAATTTCGTAAAAAGTTGTCTGCTACAAAAATGAAGATCTAGGATGGCTTAACAAACTCACAGAATTCCGAAAAGATCGGGTCGCTGGAAGTCATTTTTCCACTGCTCAAAGTTGACCATTTTGCCCTAAAAATCACTCAATGCGGTATCTTTTTGTCCGGTACTGTAAAATGGGACATTTTTCAGACAATGGAGCGGTTCGAAATGCGACGTTCGTTGTTCCAATGACTGCACAACGGATCGGGTCAACGAGACCATGACAGTATCGACAGACTATTCCATCGACATGACGAAGCTACCGGAAATCGTAAAACGATTGAAGGAGACGACGGAAGTGGAGAACGATATCGGACGAGAGGAGAAGAAACGAGTCGTCGAGAATCAGAAGGATGTTCTCGGAGCCTCGAAACCGAGAAAATCTCCGATATCGTTATTCCAGGACCTGTTCAGCAATCTATTGGGCCCCAAAGTATCCATCGTCGATAAGTCTACCGACGAGAATCCAGTTCACGTGGAGGTGCAGTCAAAACAAACTGATAATGGATGGGGGGACTTTCGGATGACGGGAAAGTACACCGGGCCATTAAAAAATGACGATGAAGAGTCGAAGATCGAGAAACACTCGACACTTCAGAAGACGTTCAGTTTCGGGCACACGAAACCAAGTCGGTTCGGCGGTTTGGATGGTCCGGCGAAGGGCATGCTATCGCTCTTCCAACCATTGATGGTAAGTGCTCACTTCATATGGATATGTATGAATAATGTTTTCATTTTCAGGGATTAATTCCACGTGGATCTTCTGGCGGCAAGTCTAGTGACGACTTCATACTTGATCAGATTTTCAGAAACTGACAGTTTTCTTAATAACTTTATTATGTTTATGATATGAACAAACTATATGAAACGTTTTGTGTTATTTTGACGTCTATGTTTGAAGTTACACTAAAATGTTTCTGTACCGATTGTGCACTTCCGTCTTCCTTTCATTTATTTATTGATCAGAAGAAGGATATGGCACAAAAAGTTATAACGGAAGTTCTAGATAGAGTCCCTCACGAGATCAACCTAGAGAATGGGGAAGAAAACAGTTGACATGTAAAGGTTTGGCAAGAAATTAAAGGCGGAGAAAACGTAAGCAAACATCTGAAACCGGGTGATGGAAGATTGGATTGAAGTAGAAAATTGACCAGGAGTTAAAAATTGGGGTGTATTTCTTACAATTGCATTCCAAATAGGGGCGGTGGTGAAGAAGAAGTCTTCAGTACATTTATCAGAGAAAATAAGGGTCATAGGTCTCCCTCGGAAATTCTGATGAAAGAGGATAATTCTGGCATATAAGAGGCGTCGCTAATCATTCCTTATTCCTTCTTCCGCTCATCTCTGCTCCTGAGACTTTGTTCTGAGGCATTCATAATAATCATGTTGTTCATCTCGATGTTACAATACGAGGTTACCGTGGATTCTTTTATCACTCTGGATTGTCAACCTTGACAGTTTTCGGGTCTCGTGTTATGCAAGACCCTTTCTCACCGGTCGCCGAATCTAAGTAGATTGCGCCGATAGATAATAATAGTATTGTTGTTTCATTCCCGCATTCTGAAATCCAGAACATCATGTACTGGTCACTGTCTTTACTACTACTACTATCCTTGCTTTTCGCCGAAGTAGGTCTTCACACTAATTGCTCAACCAGATCAATGTTATTCACAGATAACTTGCTCCGGCTTTCTCCACATTCGACTGAAAAGTCAGTATCGTCAAGAAGCCAAGTTGCTCGTGGGTCCGCAAGACAAACTTTCATCCATTGTGGTTCCCATCAGACTTCATTCTGGAACCACGCGAGAACTTGGACCGTTCCCAATAGAATTCAATGAGAAGTACACGATGACCATCAACGGGGGAGGCGTTGGAGAGCTGGGTAAGTGTGTAGACTTTCAGAATTTGCTAGATTCATAGAGCATCTCTAGATCTCCAACTTTGTCGTTTACAAGTTTTTGATACAATTGCGTTTAGTGATGTTGTGGCTGTAGTATGGTTCTTCCCTTCACTTTGATCAATATTATCTCGTTTTCTGTGACAGCTATAAGAAAGTCGTCAACTACAAAAATGTGTCTCAGAATTCCATGATCATTTTGTTAGTTGACAACTTTTTGATATCTGTTACAGGAACCGAGATATTTCGGTCAAAGTAAGGCGGTCAATTAAAGAAAAACTTGTCGAATGAAAAACTGAAGATATTGCTGGTTCTTTTAACAGATTCATGTCTCTCTTTCGATGAAAATCACATATAAGGTTTAGGAATAAACGGAAGCACTTACACTGCCGAATTCGAGCCGACGCGTGGAACACTTGCTCCAATACAACTACTCCTTCCGCTCAATGGACTCGAGCTGATTTTCGAATGTGATGAGTAAGGAACTACGTTGTTTTTTATCACTGGGTTTTATCGGCAGCAGAAACGAAATTTATCAATCGATCGCAAATTTTCTCAGCTTTCCAATGATATACAACACACTTTGTATCTCCAAACATTACTCATGTTATTTCCTAGTAAAATCCCACATTTTTCAGCGGATGGAGCGGTTCGAAATGCGACGTTCGTTGTTCCAATGACTGCACCACGGATCGGGTCAACGAGACCATGACAGTCTCGACAGACTACTCGATCGACATGACGAAGCTACCGGAAATGGTGAACCGATTGAAGAAGACGACGGAAGTGGAGAACGATATCAGACGCGAGGAGAACGAGAAGGATGTTCTAGAAGCCTCGAATCCAAGCGACACTCCAGTGACGATTTACCTGCCGCCGCCGAAGAAACGAGTCGAGAATCAGAAGGATGTTCTCGAAGCCTCGAAATCTAAAGACTCTCGGGAATCGATTAACCATGACATGCTCAGCAGTCTATTGAACTCCAAAGTCACCATCAGACGCGAGGAGAACGAGAAGGATGTTCTAGAAGCCTCGAATCCAGACGACTCTTCAGTGAAGATTTACCTGAAACCGAAGAAACGAGACGAGAATCAGAAGGATTCTGTTGGCGCCACGAAACCCACAGACTTTTCGTTCACTCTCATGGACCTACTCAACTCCAAACTGACCATCGATGAGTCTATCGACAAGCTTCCAATGCACATGGAGCTGGAGACATATGGAGTCGATGATAAGGGGCCATTAAATGGGATGCTTCGATTTTCGTCAGAGGGTCAGAAGACGTTCGTTTTGGATGGTCCGGCGAAGAGCTTGCTACCGCTCTTCCAACCATTGATGGTGAGTGCTCACTTCATATGGATATGTATGAATAATGTTTTTTTTATTTTCAGGGATTAATTTCAGGTGGATCTTTTGGCGGCGGGTCCTAGTGACGACTTCGCACTTAATCAGAAACTGAGAGATTTTTTAAATGAATAAAGAATCACTATTTATTTGCATTTTGATTCACTCTTGATTAGAAAATGTTGATATCTTGTGAGTTATGAATTCCTCTTCCGATTGATGACTCTTCTGTCTCTCACACAGTCATCATGACCATTGGTGAGCATATTTGATTGGTGAATTCGTAATCGGCTTCCGCACTTCCACAGCTGAAAGTAACTGACTTTAAGAGAGAGAACACAACGAAGAACAATTTTATTCACGAGAGATCTCTAAATTCAGAAGAAAAACTATAGTAAAGTGATAGGTGAACTTTTTTGAAGGTAGGGGAACGGATTAGAATCTGGAGAAAATTTACTCGTATGTGTCTCGGTAGAAAGAGAAAAGTGACAAAAGATTCAGGGGGTAATAATTTAACCAGGAGCAAACAGAATTGGTCACATGGAGGTAGATCAGATTTATCACAGAAGTATAACAAGGACTACAAGAATTTTGGTTCATAGAATTCGGATTCAGGTGCCGTGAGTGAAACATTGCTAGAACAAGAGGAGAACAACGGATGCCTATTTGAAACCGGCTAGCAAAAAAAATCACCGTAGAAATCAAGGAATACTGAGAAAAACGGGGGAAAAAAAACAGACACTCACGATAAAAGAACATCCCTAACAAGAGGATCGAACTTCATCAAATCGAATACGTCGGAAACTCGCGTCTGATTATACAGTGCGTTGATGGAGCATCGGATTGAACTGGTCAGCAGTATGATAGTCCCGAATCTTTCCGCCGCTGTTTCCGGATTCTTTCGCCTCGCGTATTCCATCATTTCTGTCATGCATCGATTGGAAAGCTCACGGACTGCAGACTTGTGCTCTTTGAAGATGCCTTGTTCTGAAAATCGGAACTGTCTATACCAGGAATCCCCGAGACAGACGAAAACTTACGAGTTAGCAGTAGAATCGTTTTGAGCACGGCGCACTCATATTCATCGATTTGAAGTGCTCGAAATGGGTAGCCCACACAGTTGAGACTTTCGTTGACGAATAGAGGATGGAGTCTGAAAAAGTTTAGCTTAGAATCAAAACACATCACTATTTAGTGAGGAAAAACTCACTTCGCCTTGGTGGCAGCATTCTCCTTCTTCGCATCGTCTTCCGGCAATCCAAGAAAATAATCCTCGTGCATGAATGTATCGTTTTGAAGTATCCAGAACCCAGTCTCCGCTTTTTTCGCAGTCTTGAACCCTTGGTCGACGAGCATGAACGTGAATCCGAACTCGGTCAAAATGTGCTTCTTATCCTCGGTGCTCAGTAGTCGAAATGCCTCGAACTGGTTTCCCCAGGTTGCCGCGTCGATAAGTCCTAGCTTCAGCATACTATTCACATCCTGCGCTCGAGCTCTTCGATGATTCGTGCCGTTTAGCTTCAAATAAGGACATGAGGTCCTGCAAATAGGCATATTTTCGGCACCTACTTTTCTATGCAAATGAGCGTACAAGTCACCGTCCAAGTTGACCGTCTCATGAGCGGCGAAAAACTCGCGATGCTTGTTGATTTGATACCGTTGGAGATGAACAAGCGTATCAAGTAGCCCAAGACTTCTTTTCAACAATGGGGAACCTTCAACGAATTGCAGATTTCCGCGTGACGCCAGGTAGAGCCACTCGCTCTCCACCATACTGCTACTACTGGATGGATTGGAGATGCACTTTAGATTCGGAGTGTCTTCTACTTCTTGCTTGATGTTCACATCTTTCGGTTTAACTTTCCTTGGACCCATAACATCTCGTCTCTGAATCGCTGAAGCCTTCATTCCGACTGTGTAACATTTTTGTAAGCGACAGTATCGACATATGCAACGGGACTCTGAAAAAGATGTGTATGACAAGCCAGCTTTTATCATAAACTACATACCATTCGTGATAATACAGCTTCCTCCTTTTAAGCACTTGTAGGAGACATCATTCGTTACCGCACGCCGAAAAAATACGATGCATCCGAGACACGCCGGCGCTCCGTATCGTTTCCCATTGACTTTATCCCCACACACGGCACACCCATCGTCTTGCGAAGAGGTTCCCGGCGGAGACAACTCTGGAGACGACGTTGAGAGGCCAACGCCGTCATATCGTCCGCCGGAAGACATGGTTTGTGCAAATTTGAGAGTAGATCAGAGTGACTCTGCAAACAACAACTTCAATGGGTTGAAAAAAAGAGGGACGTAGAAATGAGAGAAGACAACAGTGTTCGTAGTTTGATCATTTTCGGAGGAGAAAAATTAAGATCAAAAGATACTAGCGGAATTGTATTCATGTGACGAGAAAATCGGATATGAGAAAAAAATGGAGAGGAGAAAAAATCCGCAACAGAACATTGCTGGTTTAGAAACACTATTCAGCACACCTTGAATTCTCAGAAATAACAAAGAAAAAATCATTTTTGTGTACACCTTATTAGAAAACGAATGAACCGCGCAGGTGAGAATATTTGAGCAGGAGGCAAAGAACTAAAGATCACAATCCGTATTTCTGAACGTTATTTTGATGGGGATTCGAAAAGTTGATCATAACTTGGAGAGACAAACGGCTCGGCGGAAAGTAGAATGGGAATATTGATACTCGCAGAAACATGCTCGATACACGAAAAGAGTGAATTTTCCAAAGTACACTGCTCAAAGTTCAGTTTGCACTAGTCTCTGTGCCGGCCGCCACACACTGCTGGAAACGAAAAAAAAGACGAGAAATGTGTGACATTCCGACTTGTGGACTGAAAGACATGTGAGAGTGGCGGGCATAGAGCGTGAAAAACTTCGAGACATACGCGCACACACATAGACTATTTAGCGTTACGGGATATTCTGAAGCATTGAAGAGAGAGAGATTCCACTGCAAGTTTATGAGAATAGTAAGTCTAATTTTCTTTATCCGAAAATGTGAATAAGAATGAGTTATTTCGATAAGCCTCTTTCTTGCTTCGAAAGTTGAATAATTGCCGGTCATCCCTCCGAAAAGAAAATGAATGGGAAAAAGAGGACACATCGCTATCCGAGTGTCTGTTGTTTTCTGGCGGTATACGAAGGGACCATCGAAACAAAGGTGAAGGAGGGAAACCAGGGCAACGTGGCTCGTTCCGCGGCCAAACGGCTGGGCAGGTGAGCCTATTACGATTTGGAAGAGGGGACACCGCTGCGAAGGAAATTGAATAGTTGTATCGGGACAACGAACACAACATAGGAAAAAATTTCACCCTTTGCTTTGTTACATTTTGAACGCAAGAATCGATAAAGCCGCATGAACTTTAGACCATCACAGATCACTGAGAAGCGAGAGAAAGAGAGAAAAAAAACAACGGGTGAAGAAATTGATTCCGATTCATATCAGCTGAATAGATGAATGAACAATGAGGAGGAATGAAGGAATACAGTTTCAACTGTGAAACGAAAGGCATACGAACACTGTGCAAGCATTTTATTGCCGACCAGCGGAAGGAGAACAACTTTTAAAGATCTTGATCAGTTTGACAAAGATCAAGAAAGACAATGATTTGACTTGCATCTATCTTTTTCACATTCAAGTACCGTTGCTGATAAGAAGTCGCAATTTTCATGTGTGTTAAATTTTGAACTGATATACCCAAATGTTGTATAGATGTTTGCTGCGAAAGAGAAAACAATAGGAGAATATTTAAAAGTATATAGTGCACAGCAAAAAGTTACAAAAACTCGTAAATTCGGTCGCCCGAAAAGGACAGATTGGGACCGTGGCGAAGAATGAATTGTACTGTATGCCTGGGTCTCTCGGCGTGGTTCGCGTCATTTTCATTCACTCACACACAAAACCAGCCCGATCACGAGAGAGAGAGAGAAAGAGGAGAAACACAACGTCATTGAACAAAATGAAAAGGAAACCAGGTATTACGGGAGAACTTTTTGGAATACTATTTTCACAACAACCAGAGGGATAGAAAAATAAAGAACTTCAAAGCTTGCTCGTCGAACTTTTCGAATCAAAAGCTGAAAAAAGTTATCTCGCGAAAATGAAGACGAGGCTCATTCTGGAAATTATACTCCATTGGAGATATATCGCAGTTCATTATTTACAGGGCGTAGAACGTTTAGAAAATATGAAAAAAAAACTGGGAGGCAAAACCGACGAAAAAGGGGAAATGTGTTTTCTTGTCATAATGAAAGAAACATCAATTGCAACGGCTGTTCACAAACGGCGCACACTATTTCTCCAGTATTGACACAGCCTATGCCAACTAGATCGCAAGCAAACTGTTGGAAACATTGTGTCTACCAGCCCATATCGAAATCTGTCTTCAGTTTGGAAGATGCAGACAATATTATCCGCAAAATTCAAATTCTAGCTCAAAAGCTTGTTTTGATGTAACAAAATACAAGGGGGGACTAGTGAAGTTATAACAAACAAATCCGACATGAAAAATGCGAGCACATCAGCAATAACAGTGACAAGTCACTGGAATCCTAAAGTTTAACGGAAGCCTAATTTCGTCGTATGTGTGCCACATACAATTTGACCTAAACGCACTTGAGAATCGCCGGGCTGAGAATAGAATCGGATCGAAATCGGCCGATGGAAAGAGGACGATGAAACTTTCGAGGACGCAACCTTGGCGACTGGCCGATGAACAGAAAGATTTCGGTTCATTATTTTTGTTAAAGCGAGAACATTTGGGCGAGAGGATAAAAGTATTGAGTCTGTGAGATGACTCTATAAAAAAAGAAAAACGGAAAGGGCAATTTTCGGCTGGTGGGACTGGAGAAATGAAACACGATATGCAAGTACTTCATGGCGAGTGCCAAAATTTGATGAACATGGAGTGAAGTCACTAATCAACAGTCTACATGTTAGCAAATCTTACGAATCGGTTAGAAACAGTGAACTGTTTACTGAACGAAATTGATAAAATCAGGAACCACCTGATCGGTAACATTTTGTTTTCAAATGTTACATGTTTTTCCCAAAGTAATCTTTGATATTTCTAAAGGTTTTTGAGATTCGCTTTCAACCTAGAAATACCTACCAAACGAGATGAACGTTTTCTGCAGTTTTCAACAATTGAAATAGGTGCACTCTCGATTCACGTGAGAAGAAGCACGCTTCGGAATTTTTCCATATGAAACATATGTTCAACGCCGAGACGCAGAGAAGCAGGACGACGTGCAACGACGCTCCGCGAGAACGAGACGACAACCGTGCCGCGCTTGCATTGTGAAGCCACGCCCCGAAAATGCGTGCCGCACTGGTTTTTCGTTCAAGGCCTAAAATTTTTTCGCTCTTTTTTTTCCGTTTTCGCTTGGATTTTCGTGATTTTTTTCGCAAAATTTTGCCAGAAAAATATTCGTTGCTCGAAGTTTTGATGCTCGTCGAAATTTTGGTCGTTTTCAAAAACGCCATTGCACTTCCTCTTTGAACGCTTGTTCAGTTTTTTTCTTCTCACCTTCATCGTTTCTTTTTCAGGTAATCAGTCACCATGGACAAGCTTACTCTTGCTCGTGTAAGTATTCTGAGCGAAAACAATCGAAATTATTGTACCGATCGATTTTTCAGGTCACCAAAGTCATCGGACGTACCGGATCCCAAGGACAATGTACCCAGGTCCGCGTCGAGTTCATCAACGACCAGAACAACCGCTCCATCATCAGAAACGTGAAGGTGAGTGTTTATGTGTTTTCTTCTATGCGAATCTGAGAGATCGAGTATTTTTTTAAATCACCTAAGCACTCACCCTGGCAGGCATGTGCCTAGGGTGAAACAGATTCTAGTTTGATAAAATCAGATTACCCAATTGACCGAATTTTCAAACCCTTTTTTTCAGGGCCCAGTCCGTGAGGGAGACATCCTCACCCTTCTCGAGTCCGAGAGAGAAGCCAGAAGACTCCGCTAAGTGTCAAGTTCCAACCTGTTGTTGTTTCCAAATAAATCTGTTCACAAGAAAACGATTTTTTACTCTTCAGATGTTCGCGAATCCAAGGCAAATTTCTTCCTAAATTTGCTCAAGTCTTCCTCAATTTATATTCGAAATCCACCAGCTCGCATGTTTCAATCAGAGGCATTATCGGTTGTTTGGCTGTTGTTCAGCTATGTTTTTTCCATAAGAGCAAGAAAAAAGGATTTCTCCGAAAAAGTCCTTGCAACAATCTATGCGCATAAGGACAACAGAAAATACATTTTTCTTTCTACTCTGAAATTTCAAATGGGACTTCTATATTCTGAGTAATCAACGTAGACCGAGTCCACTAAACTTTCTCACTTTCAATATTGTATATCAGGAAAAATTGAAAGAAAGGCAAATATCATCATGAAGTTCTTCTCGCCTCCTATTCTTTAGCATCGTCATCGTCTCAACATCTAAATTTCTCTTTTCTTCCGTGAAGGGCAGCGTTGGAACACTGCCTGCTTGAAGAGAAAGTGAATGAATTCAACCAAACTTTGTTCATTGTGGATCATGTTGAACATCAATTTTCAGGGAATGACTTTCTAGAATCATCTCGATACGCATAGAAGGGTGGTGCAGAACTCAAGCACGTAAATTGTTAACTTAGAATCAGAGAACATCGTCAGATGAAGTTGGAGAGTTCTTGAAACGGTCGAGAGCGGAGCATTTTCAGTGTTTTAGAGAGTTTTCAGTGCACATTTTCATGGAATTTCCTCATTTTGGTGTTTCCTCTCTCTCCAAATTCAGCTTTTCATCTCACTTTTTTCAGAATCGGGGCATAATACAACCATTCCCGACAGTTTTCAGCGGTATTTTCAGAATCTCAAGCATTGCAATATCAGAAGAATATGGAAAAGAGCCAAGAATCTCGAGGAAAACTGACGAGAGTGGAGCATTTTTGCAGTGTTTTTGAGTTTTTTTCAGAGAGGATTACCATATTTTCGACAAGTTTTTGATGAATTTTTCGGGAAACGCAACATTTCAACTATCGGAGAGAATCAACGGATGGAAGGAGTACAAGAATCTTCTCTTAAAAACATCAGAATTGTCGAGAGTGGAGCATTAATAGAGTGTTTTCAGCGTAGATTTTTACATTTTCGAACGCATTATTCAGTGGGATATATATATGGGCGGAAGGAATACACGAATCTTGCGAAGATTTCTCAGAAAAATCTACCGATTCGCACTTCTATATTCAAACTACCGAGAATCAGATGCCGTGTTGCAGTATTCGATCGGAAGTTGGAGTGGCTGAACTTCCGAAATCTGACTGACTATTTGACCGAAAATCGCCGACGTCGTCTGAGCAGAATCTGGATGAACTAACTGACTAAGTGTAGAGTAGTGACACATTCTCATCCAAAAATCTAGCCCTACCGATGCTTTCTCCCTCTCTCCAGAGCTACACACTCGTCACCAGCCAAACTAGAGAAACGCCGTTGAAAACAGAGTCGTCGAATCAGCTTTTGGTCACCCGATTGGAAATCTTTATTGATGGGATCACAATCACCGTTCCGACGACTCGAAGGAGGTAGATACTCCACTCTAGATTTTTCTGATGATGCAATTTTCAAGTGTCTCGCCTCTCGATGTCTAGAACTTTCCGAACAGTTTCAAAAGTTACATGTTGATACCAGATCGAAGAAGTCTGAAACTGACTCAACGAGAGCTGGGTTTTAGAAAAGTTTCCGGAAGAATCCGAAGATTCTAAAGCGAGCTCCGGAAATATCGATTTGTCAGGTGCTCTCCGCAGTAGGTCTCTGGTTAACTTGGACGGCCAATTTACCGCCTAGGACCCATACGACCACTGCGTCGACGGAAGTGATAAGCTTCCTTTTCGCCTTGGGAAGAGAACCCAAGTTGTACACAGTTCCGAATCCCCACAGGCGAACCTTAAACAGGAAGACAGAACAGATACAAGATTTTTAGCCAGTAGCAGGTTCTGGGTTATTAGACGTTTCCGGTCAACAACACAAACCCCACAGTCGGCTAGAGGAGCTGACGTCTCCAGGTTTGGCTCCGGCGTTCACACCTTCACCACACCAAGCTCTAGACACTGCGCAGACACGTCTCTACACAATATCAGAGAGCTATACGGACAGTTACAGATTGTTACCGGAGGATGCGAATCAGAAGATTCCCATCGATTCCGGATTTATCGATTCGTCAGATGCTCTCCGCAGTAGGTCTCCGGTTAACTGGACGGCCAATTTACCGCCTAGGACCCTTCGACCACTGCATCGACGGAAGTGATAAGCTTCCTTTTCGCCCTGGGAAGAGAACCCAGATTTTTTTTCTCTGAGTCTGAATCCCCACAGGCGAACCTTAAACAGGAAGACAGAAACAGAGACTTACAGTTTCTGGCCGACAGCAATTTCTGGGCTATTGAATGCGTTCGCCCAAATCACCCAGATACCACCGAAGCCCAGAGGAGCTGACGTCTCCACTTTTGGATCAGGCATAAGCCTTCACCGAGTTGCAGATTGTTACCAGATCGCGAGAACACCCCAACGACCTGGATTTTGGGAAGTTTCCGCACCGTCTCTGAATCCCACAGGCGAACCTTAAACAGGTAGACAGAGACGAGCGAAGAGTTGCAGATTGTTACCAGATCGCGAGAACACCCCAACGAAAGCTGGATTTTGGAAAGTTTCCGCATCGTCTCTGAATCCCACAGGCGAACCTTAAACAGGTAGACAGAGACAAGCGAAGGTTTGAGTTGCAGTTTGTTACCAGATCGCGAGAACACCCCAACGAGAGCTGGATTTTGGAAAGTTTCCGCTCCGTCTCTGAATCCCACAGGCGAACCTTAAACAGGTAGACAGAGACGTGCGAAGAGTTGCAGATTGGTACCAGATCGCGAGAACACCCCAACGAGAGCTGGATTTTTGAAGAGGTTTCCGGGAGAATCCGGAGATTCTGAAGCGAGCTCCGGAACTATCGATTGGTCAGTACTCTCCGCAGTGGTCTCCGGTTAATTGGACGAACGGAGCGCCGCCTAAGTCCCTTCGACCACTACGTCGATGGAAGTGATAAGCCTCCTTCACGCCCTGGGAAGAGAACCCAGGATTTATCGCTGTGTCTCTGAATCCCACAGGCGAACCTTAAACAGGTAGACAGAGACATGCGATAGGTTTCCAGACAACAGCGACTCCCAAGCTATTGAACGCGTCCGCCCAAATCACTCAGAAACCACCGAAGCCCAGAGGAGCTGACGTCTCCACTTTTGGATCAGGCACAAGCCTTCACCGAGTTGCAGATTGGTGCTGGATCGCAGAAGTCTGGAAGACTCCCGACGACTACCAGTCTTTTATCTCAAGTCCTCGAGTCGTCCAATTCTGCTACCTGAAACCATCTCGACTGCTCTCCGAATGCACACCGAGTGTGCTGGATCGAGCCACAAATCCACTCGATCCATACGATCGCTGGACCCAAAAACCACCGATGCGAACCGTATCCCGACCATCCCATCCAACCACGAAGCCAAGCCACCACGATGACATCCGGCCTTCTGGAAAAATTCACAATGACAGCAGGTCAGGGACCATGAAGCTCTTACTCAAAACGAGTTGATGTCACCGTACTCCTGCAGCCAGACATCGCCTGAAACGGAAAAAAGTTGAGGCTCAGAATCTTGACGTCATCTGTATTCAGAATCTTTTAGAATCCCTCCCTAGCTACCTTCAGATTTTCGCTATCCTTTGGATTCCTCCTCGTGCATTTATGTGTCTTCAGATTGCTCCAGATTCATTCCTGGCTCTCTAGGACCCTCCAGAGTCCACTCGGATGCTCCAGGACTCGCCCAACCGCCCCAGGATCCTCGGCTACTCGTTGACACTCTTTTCGCTGAAACCGTCCATCCGACTGACCCTGAAAATTGCTCGAAACAAAGCGCAAACTGGATATAATGCTCACTCAAAACACCTGCATTCCGACTTCCAAGATTGTTCGACGTCGGTCATCTGAATCCTGAAGACACTCCAATTGAAAAATTGAATGAGGATGCGTCCCTGATGAGTGCCGATAATGTTGAGATTCCGACTTCTGGAGGCCTCTAGATACCGAGTTGAGAGCATCTCGACTTTGACGATGGTCATCTGAAGCCGAATCTTGAAGAAGCTCGAGTTCGGAATCGAAATCGAAGTGCAGAAAGATGGAAACGATGCATTCTTGACGATGGCTGAGTTGGACTTCTGGAGCATGGATGTCTTCTGAAAAAAAAGATTGTGAAATTTATAATCTTGACTTAATCTCAAGTTGAAATCTTCCCGAATCCCCAGACATCCTACAGCACTCTTCGGAGCCTCCAATGCGCCTGCTGGATCCTTCAGAATTCTCCGAGTTCCCCAGAACATTCGCAAACGTCCAGGGCCCTTCGCCATTCCTCTACAATCCTCCAGTGCTCTTCCAGAACTATCGATGTGCCTCGCGAGGCTCCAGGTCCATCGAGGCTCTTCCAAAATGGTCCACGAGATCCCTGAAAATTGCTCGAAACAAAGCACAAACTTGGACTAATGCTCACTCAAAATACTGTTCAGTCGGTGGCTCTGGACGTCATCGATCGAATCCCGAAGCTCCACAAACCAGCACGACCCAGAAGACGTTCGACTCCAAAACCCCTTCACTGATCCGGAAAACGTCTTGACAACGGAGCTCGGCTGGGTGTCGGTCTTCTGGAGCCACGTCGTCTGAAAACGAAACCCGTTATAAATCTTGATCAAGAATCTCTTCGACTCTCTAGGAACCCTCAAAAATGATCCCGAATCCTGCGAAACGTAGGGATCCTCCAAGATCTCTCTGAGATTCCCTGGAAGAATTTGAAGGTCCTAGAGGCTTCTGAAGATTCGCTCGAACAACTCGGGCTCCTCCAGAATCCTCAACAAGCGTTCAGAATACGACAGCACTCTCTAGAATCCTTTGAAATCCTTCATCATTTTTTTGAGTAGGTCTCCACGGTTTTCTCTAAGCCTGACATACCAAAATGCACTACACACACTTTCAGATACAATTTCATGTCAAAATTTTGCGAAAAATTCGGGAAAAAAATATGAAATTTTTTTCTGAAATTTGTTCCTAAAACTATGTTCAAATCAATCCGAAAGCGGGCTCAGTAAAAAACCCCGGAGACCTACTCAAAAAAACAAAAAAAGTGATTCGGAGGACCTGAGACTCTCCAGGAGTCTCCATAGGCTTCTGAATCCTCCGGGATTCTCCAAGACCATCCGGGCTCGAGCCATCACACTCCGTGTACCTCGCAAGTGCTCCAGGAGCTCCAGAAGCTTCCACGATTCCTCGGAGCTCCAAAATCGTCCGAGTCCCTCCACAATCCTCGCCGGCTCGCTGCGACCCCCGTTTGCCGATGCCTCACATCCGACCGACCCTGAAAATTGATCGAAACAAAGCGCAAACTGGCGATAATGCTCACTCAAAATAATGTCCAGCTGATTTTCCATCGCTCGACTCCAGATCCGACTTCGCTGGAATTGACCATCATCTGGAAGCATCAGTGACGCCCTGAAAAAAATCCGTTGACTCAAGATGTGACGAATGACAATAGAAAGCTTTGAGAGAGAGTGAAAAATTGAGCGAATTCAGATTTTCAATAACAGCCAAATAGATGGAATGGTGAATGTTATCCATTCGCTGATCTGTGATCATCGGATGATCATCCACAACAACGGCAAAACGAGGTGTTCAAATTTCATTTTTCCAGGCAAAGTTTCGTTGTTGCGGATAGTCACGGAACGGTGAATGGATAATAATGTGAGCAGGATTAATACGCGATAGACTGAGAAGCAGTGGTGTTCGCTTCGAACGAAAAACGGAAAGAACATCGGGAGAAAAAGCAAAAAAGCAGAACAAAAAATGAGAGAGAACAAAAAAAACGACCTCCCACCAGACGAAATGAAGGCATGAATGGCAAAAAAAAGGGCCAGCGAGAAGAAATGATAAACGAAACAACGAAAAGAACAAATTTTCGCGGGTTCTTCAGCTCAAAATCGTCGAAATCCCGCGAGAAAAATGATGATTTCTCAGCTGAACTCGAGTTCGAACTCAAAAAATTGAGGTGGCCGAAGTTTTTTTTCTCTTCCATCTGCATTTGCGCTCTATTTGCACGCATTAGACATTAGGAGACACAGCTTGCACGAGCAGAAGGCGTTGGGGTAACAGAAAGTGTCAAAGAATGTATTTATGTCGCAGAATTTCACGGAAAATCGTTTTAGAATATCTTCAAGCAGCCTTCTTTGCTAAGTATGAAGCTCAAAATGCCAGTTTTCCCTTTTCTAGTGTTTAATTTCAATATTTTGGCTCACGATTCATTTTTTTCCTATTTCGTACGTACAGCACGGCTCAAACTGATCTAGAAAAATGTAACAAAAGTAAATCCATAAAGTTTTTCGAATGCCCGTCTCAAGCCGGGAAATCTTGAAATCGTTAAAAACCGCTCCCATTTTCCTACCCTTAACCTTGAGTGAAACTTTCAGTAGAGTTTCAGTAGAGTAGAGTAGAACTTTCAGAAGCAGTTGCAACTCCATTTCTGTCTAACTTTCATCAAATGCCACACAAATTTTGGAGCCGAGGAGCATTATGTTCTTTTTTCTAGCTGGTGCCGTGAATAGCCGAAAAAGTCGCCAGCTGTTTTTCAGATGACAAAAAGCCGTTCATTTTTCGCAGTCCTGGCGGCACTATAGCTACTTCTTCTACTTCCACTAAAATCATGCAAATACATACAGTAGTGGCCAATGAAATATCCCCTTTTGTGATTTTCAGTGCAAAATGGTCAGCTTTGAGCAGTTGAAAAAGTATGTTACATTAACTCGATTTTTATGAAACTTGGTGAAGGTATCAAGCAAGTCTGGATCTTCATTTTTGTAGTTGATAACTTTTCATGAAAATCACGCTGAAGACTGTTATATCACGATAAAGACCAGTTACCCAAAAAATTTTGTCAGTTCAGGTTATTATTCCAGTTTAAAGAATTTTTGGGTCACTGGTCTTTAACGTGATATAACAGTTTTGAAAGTGATTTTCATAACAAGTTATCAACTACAAAAATGGAGATCTAGAGTTGCTTGACACATCCACAAGTTTTCAAAAAAATCGAATTAATGGAACATACTTTTTCAACTGCTCAAAGTTGACCATTTTGCACTTAAAATACCATAGGGGGATATTTCAGTGGCCCCTACTGTATGTCAAATTGTTTGGACGAAACACACTTCTCCATTAGCAAACACAACGACATTATGAAATTTTTGATTTTCAAGGCAACTCTACAATGAAATCTGAAATTCATGTAGTACTAATTTCTTCGTATCAATCACAAACGAATTCGAATTATTATTTTTTTTTCGAACCTCGAATTTTTACACCATGGCACTCTATTGTTTGGAGGTGATCTGGGGTGGCTAGCATCCAATAGGAGTGGCTTTCTAGTACAGTTTTTACGGAATTTCAAATTTTCTGTTTCTGATTAGTTTTCGGATGTCTGCAGAGAAAATTGATTGAGAATCGGAATCAGAACATTCCATTATCCCTGGAATTTATTGTGTGCGGCCAACAACATTCCTAGATTATACAGTAGCGGCCAATGAAATATCCCGTTCTGTGATTTTCAGTGCAAAATGGTCAACTTTGAGCAGCGGTAAAAGCAGTTCACAGTTATCAGATTTTTCTGAAACTTGGTAGATGTATTGAACAAGTCTAGATCTCCATTTTTGTAGTTAACAACTTTTTCTGATAATCGCTCTCAAGTCAGTTATATCGCCTATACTGACGCCACCTTGAATTTCGACTCATTCCAATACCAATTTCAAGAATTTTTGGGTCACTGGTCTTTAACGTGATATAACCGTCTTGAAAGTGATTTTCATGAAAAGTTATCAACTACAAAAATAAAGATCTAGAGTTTTTCAATACACGTACCAAGTTTCATAAAAATCGAGTTATTGTAACATACTTTTTCAACTGCTCAAAATTGATAATTTTGCACTAAAAATCACAAAAGGGGATATATCAGTGGCCGCTACTGTATTTTGTTTATGAACTCTTTTCAATAAAGCAGAAAGCTTTCGAAAAATAACGACAAAAAAAACAAAAAAATGAAGTTTCTTTGCAGGCGAATGCCACGAGCTGGGCCATCTCTACCACGCAGAGCTCGGAGCTCACCTATCAGGACGCTAGAGATGCTGAAGCAGCCGATTTCGATATGGGAACATCTTCGAATTCTAACCGAACACGGATTCGCCGAGGACGCCATTCTCCTCTACGAGATCACCAATCAAAGTACGTGCTCGTCGCGTTGGGTGGTTCCCCGGAACCGAGTCGACGCGCAAACCTACAAAGGAATCTGCGAGTTCTACGATAAAACCAAGCGGTTTGCACAAGCCGGAGCGGTGAGTATCGAGGAATTCAAGGTTTCATATAGAATTTGTGGATTCCAGATTCTAAGATCCATAATCCGAACGTTCAATGTCAACGTCTCATTCTCCACCGACTCGATGCGAGAACCCGAGAGCCCTGATGAGTATGCCGAGTTGGAGCATCAGGATAACGTCTGGTTCAGCTACTTTTGCATTCTTCAGAAAACGAACAAGTTTCCGGAGGCGTTCGGTATGAG
Source organism: Caenorhabditis sp. 40 LS-2015 (assembly GCA_900536305.3). Classification (NCBI taxonomy): domain Eukaryota; kingdom Metazoa; phylum Nematoda; class Chromadorea; order Rhabditida; family Rhabditidae; genus Caenorhabditis; species Caenorhabditis tribulationis. The sequence continues at coordinate 37,563 of LR543337.1, forward strand.
TTTTGACGAATTTCGAAGACTTGAAATCGTCGTGGTGCATTTTCAGCTGCTCTCTCAAACGTTTCGGGGCCATACCTAGCGTTGAAGGAGCAAGAGATGCCGCGTCTTCTTCGTCAACTCCGACGTGAGGACAAATCGGAGGTGGTTCCCCCTGAACCATGGTCCGCCGACCTTCCCGACGAGTATGTACTTTGAATAAACAGTAGCGGCTTTTTTGCAACTAGGAGTACGGATATCTCGCCGAGTTGAGGAAATGGCAAAAAATGATCAACTACCAAATTGTGTAGAATTGATTGTTGCACATTTTTGCAGTTGACAACTTTTTAATATCTTCAAAAATGTCCAAGTTATAACGCAAAAACCACAGTGTGCTCTCAGAACTTCAAGTGTAAAATGATCAACTTTGAGCAGTTGCAAAAGTATGTTCTAGTTACCCAATTTTTCTAAAAATTGGTAGATGTATTGAACAAGTCTAGATCTTCATTTTTGTAATTGACAACTTTTTTTGAAAATCAATATCAAGTCAGTTACATCGCCTAAACTGACTTCACCTCGAATTTCGACTTATTCCAGTTTCAAGAATTTTTGAGTCACTGGCCTTTAACGTGATATAACAGTCTTGAAAGGGATTTTCATGAAAAGTTATCAACTACAAAAATGAAGATCTAGAGTTGCTCAATACACGTACCAAGTTTCATAAAAATCGAGTGATTGGAACATACTTTTTCAACTGCTCAAAGTTGACCAAGGGGATATTTCATTGGCCGCTACTGTATGCCTTCTGCTCACTTCTAGCTTTCAGAAATAGCGCCAGGATATGTCCGTCGTCGATCGGACCAGTGATGTCGCTCTTGAAGAAGGACAAAGCTGATGATTTCCTCCTTCTCCGATATGTATCACAATTCATCGGAACAGAGCGGCGCGATCTGTTCCATTGGTTGAAATCGGCGGAAGCGATTGGAAAACACAACACGTACCTGGCGATTGCTCACTTGAAGAAGATGTCACATCAGAACGGTCGTGTGCTGTATGAAATGGCTCGTCTCAATTATCAAATCAACAAAAAGGATGAGGCAAGACGGCTGCTCAGCACGGCTCACTATAGAGACCCACTTTGGGTGGACGGCATGGATCTTCTAGCGTTCATACTAATTGGGGTGAGACACATTGAGGCATGCTTATAAACTTGGTGTTCGCCGTAGGAATACTTCAGAGACTTCGAAGCGAACGAGGCGCTTCTGGTGGAGTTGGCGACGACACTGACCAACGAGTGGCCTCATCGCATCGAGACGGCGATTGTGAACGGGTTCGTGTCGCATCAGAATGATATTGATATGGCGTGGTCGTTCGCGAATCGAGCCATGGAGTGCGCGGTGGCCGGTACCGAGCAGTATGTATATGCGGTGCACTTGAAGGCTTACTGTATGCGAGCCGAAGCATCGAGGTGTAAGGATACGGATTCGTTGAAGTGTAAGTCGAGTCTATAAGATTTTCAGTACCCTATTATCTTTTCAGGGAACCAAGACGCGCGGAAGTTTCTAGAAGAATCGGTGGCCGAAATGCCGAATAGCGCGGATCTCGGTCTCCTCTATGTGGATACAATTCTGCAAGAAGAAGGGTACTTTGTTGTCATCTTTTTCGACATAATAAACATTTGATTCAGGGGCCACAGAGATGCGAAAATCTTCGCCACCAAGTTCTTGCACGAGAACCAGAACACCGTGAACGCGAAACTACTCAAAGTGCATGTCTTGGTGAATGGGATCAGCCGAAATCCGGACGCCAGCCAGCCAAAGGTAATTCCAGAGAATTCCTGATGCGCACAGTCTTTAAGTGTTTCAGGAAATGTACCATCTCCTTCGAGAAGTGATCTCCGAGCATCCGCACATCCTATCGGCCTACTGCTATTTGATCACTGAGTACAGTCGACTGAAAGATGATGCGAGTTGTAAAGAAGTTTTTGAGAAGCTTTGCGAAGCGAGACAGTTAATGACACCAGCTAAGACTCATAAATTTCACATGTTGAAAGCGGACTACTCGCTCAAGACTAGAGTAGTCATTCCAGCTTATGAGCATTTGATGGCAGCAATGGCCACTGGAGCAGTTGTGGACGCAAATTTGGTAAGGGTATCGATTCGTTATCGATATATACAGTACCGGTCAGTAAGATATACAATTTGACCGTTCTCAGTGCAAAATGGTCGATTTTGAGCAGTTGAAAAAGTATGTTCCAAACACTCAATTTCTACAAAACGTGGTGAGTGTATTAAGCAATTTTAGATCTTCATTTTTGTAATTGACAACTTCCGTTGAAAATCACAATCAAGGTAGTTATGTCGCGTTTAAGATCATGGGTCCAAAAGAGTTCGAAAATTGAACTAAAATTTACAAAGTTTTGATGTGGCGTAACTCACTTCACAGCCATTTTGTTAAAAAGTTGTCAACTACAAAAATGAAGATCTAGAATTGCTTAATACACTCACCAAGTTTTATAGAAATCGAGTACCTGGAACATACTTTTTCAACTGCTCAAAATTGACCATTTTCCACTGAGAACGGTCAAATTGTATATCTTACTGACCGGTACTGTATATATATATAAGATATCGAACTCTGCAAAATTTTCAGATGACGAGATACGAGGCCGAATTTGCATCAAATGAAGCGCTGACTCATGACTACAAACACCTTGCTTTTCTGGATCCCATGTACACATTTTTAAGGAAGCTCCACTTTTAACCATCTTAACCATTTTCAGATTACCCGAACGGACGTCTAGTAGTTCAAACAACGACAGGAATACAGTGTCGCCAGCGCTGCAAGAAGTCGTCAACGATCATGAAAACGAGCAGGACTCAGAGTCAGAAGCAGAAGACGAAGCTGAGGACGACACGGACAATGATGAAATGTGATACACTTAATGACTCGAATCTCAAACGTTTTGATATTTTCAGGAATTACCCACTGACCCCATCACCATCGATATACTAATTACTGGTCTTCCTCGCAGTGTGTCATCTACATATAGCATTCAATGCTTCTCAGAGTTGAACGAAAAAGAAGAGCCTCCTCCCTATAGAATAGTGACGGTGTTCAGTAGGTCTTCGAATAATTATTTGTCTATATTTGTCTATATTTTTTGAAATTTTCATGAAATGAAGTGATTCCCATAAACTTTGTCTTGAAATTTCATGTCATCTTCTAGAAAATGGAGAGATATTAGAATGTGCCTCCAAGAGAAAGGGAAAACTGAACACTTTCAAGTCAGACACATCGATCCCTTGAAAAATGGAAAACATTCATTCTTTTCTTGAATTTTTTGTAACCCAAATGGGACAGAATGGCCTTGTTGTATAAAATGTCCTCCGCTGTAAGCCTTAAAAGTCGATTTCTAACAACCCATTTTTTTTTCTGAAAATTGTGTGGCAACATTATAGCTTCTTTTTTGTAGTTGCCTTCTTTTCTGGAATTGTTCCATTGTCCATCATGGCTGAAGCATAGAGATTTTATAGTCTTTCCTATGCTGAAAACGAACTATTGGTATGAAAATGATAACTTACAAACTCACATTATTTATGGCTTCCAACCGACGCATACAGTACTGGCCAAAAGATGCGCGTTTGGTGATTTTCACTGCAAAACAACGGTCAACTTTGAAGACTTGGAAATCAGCTCTCAATGGACCGATTTTTCTGAAAATTCGTAGACGTGTCAAGCAATTCTAGATCTTTATTTGCATAGTTGACAACTTTCCACGAAATTCACAATCAAGTCAGTTATGTCTCGCATAGTCGCGTGACCTTGAAATTCAAGCATCCAGGACCAATGATCTTAAACGCAACGTAACTGACTTGATTGTGAATTTCGTAAAACGTTTTCAACTACAAAAATGAAAAACTAGAGTTTCTTGACACATCCACAAATTTTCAGAAAAATCGGTCCGTTGAGAACTGATTTATAAGTCTTCAAAGTTGTTTTGCACTGAAAATCACCAAGCACACGCGCATTCTTTTCGGCCAGTACTGTAGGAAACATTCTCCAACTCCATCCCATGTGTGAACCAGATTCTAGTTAGAGGCTGATTTAAAGTTTCAATTAGTACAAGTCACATGATAGGATTCAATATATCCCGATGAGTCACGACACCCATGACTTCTCCCATTCACAATATCCTGATTGTCTCCAGAGAAATCAAGGAGAATATTGAGAAATGCGCGAGGATTAGTAATATGTGTTGACAACTTTTTACGAAAATCACAATCTAGTCAGTTATGTTCTGCATAGTCGCGTGACCTTAAAATTCAAACCTCTAACTTTTTTCGGACCAATTATTTAGAACGCGACGTAACTCACTTCACAGCAATTTCCGAAAGAAGTTGTCAACTACAAAAATGAAGGTCTAGAGTTGCTTGATATATTCACCAAGTTTTATGAAAATCGAGTGATTGAAACATACTTTTTCAACTGCTCAAAGTAGACCGTTTTGCACTGAAAATCACCAACTGTATCTCCCTCACACATGTCTCCAGGAGGTCACAACTGATCGTCTCCACAGTAGGAAGATGGGTTAGTCGCCTCCAACTTTGCCACGGCTTCGAACCCGATAATGTTGCCAGGACCAGGCACTGCAGCTCTTCTGATCGGATAAGATGTCTGTCTCTCAGTTATGAAGGCGTTGGAGGCTTCTAGACATGACGTGGCAGATTGAAGTTTCTTCGAATTGATTCATTTCCTCCTTCTCTTACATCATAACTAATCAGACTTTGAGGTACGACCTCATGGGGATTCAAAGGGGTGCCGGGTTGACGAGCCTCAGTCCTCATAACAACTAGCTCAACTGATCTCCGATTGGAAAGTAGAGGAAGTCTTATTACCATGTTTACTGTATTATAACGGCACCCCGTTCCGTCACTTTGACCAAACTTATCGCGGTTCCTGTAACAGTTATCAAAAAGTAGGCCATTAACTAAATGTTGCTCAGGTCTTCATCAACATTTTCCTAGTTGACCGCTTTTTGTTAACTTGTACCGCAACCAAGATAAGATTGGTCAAAGTGGCGGGACGGGGTGCCGTTAGAATACAGTAAATACGGTAGATGCCATTTCTACAGCTCTACAGGGGAAATTGAGGCCCTAAACCGTTTAGGCCCCCCATTTTCCCTAGGCTAAATGCCTTCTTTAGGCTAAACACCTTCTTTCGAAACGCTGCCAAGCTGCCAACACTAGAGCATAACTTGGCGGTTTTCATCCAATCCAGTATCATTCATTCCTCCCTTTTTCACTTCTCCTCTCTCTCTGTCCCCCCTTCCCCTCCTTAGCCATCCATTTTGTGTCTCCGGTCTCTCTTGTGTCTTTTCGAATTTTCGAGAAGGCTCACACCGCTCCCCCCTTCCTTCCTTCCCCTTCCCCGTTTTTTTTCTTTTTCTAGGACTCTGAATCTCTCCGAATTTCATATTATTCTCCTCTTCCCTTTTTCGACCTCTCCTCTTCATTACGCGATTCCTTCACATGCACAATGATTTCCAGTTAACTCATTCATTCATTTTGCTCTCTCGATATGTTTTCAAAGATTTTTTTTGCTCCCTAAATTTTTTGAGCATTAACTTTCAGATGGAGTTGACCGATCCGGGAGAGTCGGCTGATCTGGACTCTGCTCCGTTTGCAGTGCACTCGATGCACCTAGCAATATGTGTTGCAGGCCTTGCCTTCAATTCATTGCTTCTTCACTTGATGAACAAATGCTCAGGTATAATGAACTGTTGGTTTGAGAATGATAGCTTACAAACTCATATTCTCCATGGTTTCTAAATGACGTATATAATACTGGCCAAGAAGAATGGTGATTTTCAGTGCAAAACAACGGTCAAATCTGAAGACTTGTAAATCAGTTCTCAACGGACCGATTTCTCTGAAAATTTGTCAGTGTGTCAAGCAATCATAGATCTTCACTTTTGCAGTTGACAACTTTTCACGAAAATTAAAATTTAGTCAGTTATGTCCCGCATAGTCACGCGACCATAAAACTGGGTATATTTCAGTGCAAATTTCGACGTTTTTCGGACGGCATAACTCACTTCACAGCAATTTTCAAAAGAAGTTGTCCACTACAAAAATGAAGAGCTAGAGTTGTTTGATACATTCACCAAGTTTTAAAGAAAGCGATTATTTGGAGCATACTTTTTCAACTGCTCAAAGTTGGAGTATTTTGCACTGAAACTGAAAATCACCAAACGCGCATTCTTTTTGATCAGTACTATACATTGACTAGGGAATAACCTGAGTAATATTATGAATTACAAAACGTGTTATATATCATTGGAAAGCTGAAAACATTTCCAATCGATTGATGTACTTTGTTTCTGAGGCGAGATTCACATTCTCGAGAAAATCGAGTTCAAAGAACGCAAACCCTGTAGATTTGCACTGAGAACATGCATTTCATTTCAAACCAACTGGGTCTACGTACTTCGAATTCAATTTTCTCGAGAATGTGGAGTCCGCCGCAGCAACAAAATATATCAATCGCTTGCAAATTTTCTCAGCTTTCTAATGATGTATGACACGTCTTGTTTCTCTACACATTACTCAGGTTATTCCCTAGTGAGTGGTGTCAATGTAATTGCAAATCACTTCCCCTTTCAGCCTTCCACGCTCACATGAAAATAATCATGACTCATCAGACCATGGCAATTATGGCCGCCGACGTCTACCTTTTGCTCAGATCCACACTGGGCCTCTATCAGTCGTACGGTCCATCGAAGGGAACCGTGGAAGAGGTAGTCGTCGGCGATGCACAGTGCTCGTTCTCGGTGTCTGTGCCCGACTCGCTGTGCATGTTGTTCATTTGGTTTCCGTTCTTGTTGCTCGTCGAACGACTCTACGCATCGCAGAACTGGCAGAGTTATGAGAACAAAGAGGCACCCATCATCTTCAAAGTCTTGTGCTGTGTCATGGTGAGGGGCGTTTTTTTCTTGTCAATAACTTCTTTCAAAGTTTCCAGTGGCTTCCAATGAGTGTTGAAGTTTTGGGCTTCCTGTTCGGTTTGTCACTTCCGCAAAGTCTTCAAGCGTGTCAGTACACGATCCTTCAACAATCACACATGCAAAGAAACGCTTGGTTCGTCATCATCGCGCTGTTCTCCGCAGTCTTCGCGCTTCTCTTCAAACTGTTGGAACTGGTGGGTCTAAAACGGTCGGCTTCTAGAGAAGATGTGTTTCAGAAAAACAAGCGAGTCGAGAGCCACTCGGTGCGAAACGACTATGTGTTCAGCTGCCGCTATCAGATAAGAGAGAATATCCGCACTTGTCGGTTCGCCTACTCGCTTCTCTTGCTCTACGTTGTGTTCTTTTCAATTTTCGTTTTCTTCGATAGGAATGCGGAAGACGACCATGAACTGCGAATACTGGCAGCGGCACGACGAGTTAGTTACAGTTACAGATTTTCAGTGCAAAATGGTGGCCAAATTTGAGCAGGGAATAAAGTATGTTCCAATCACTCGATTTGTATAAAACGTGGTGAATGTATCAAACAACTTTAGATCTACATTTTTGTAATTGACAACTTTTTTTGAAAGCTGCTGTAAAATGAGTTACGCCACATCAAAACTTGGTGCAAGCTTCCAAGTGAGTTATGGAAATTTGCACCAGTGTTTTAAGGTTGCGTAACTCACTTCACAGCAATTTTCGTAAAAAGTGGTCAACTACAAAAATGAAGATCTAGAGTTGTTCAATACGTCCACCAAGTTTTATAGAAGTCGAGTGATTGAAACATACTTTTTCAACCAATCAAAGTTGGCCATTTTGGACTTTTGGTAATTTTAGTGCAAAATGGCCAACTTTGAGCCATTGAAAAAGTATGTTCCAATTACTCGATGTCTATAAAACTTGGTAGGTGTATTAAGCAACTCTAGATCTTCATTTTTGTAGTTGACAACTTTTTTGGAAAATTGCTGTGAAGTGAGTTACGACGCGTTTTATCATGTGAGATCAAAACTGGGTGCAAATCTAATTTTTTCGGACCAATGATCTTAAACGCGACATAACTGACTTGATTGTGATTTTCGTAAAAAGTTATCAACTACAAAAATAAAGCTCTAAAGTTGCTGGATACACTCACCACATTTTATAAACATCGAGGGATCGGAACATACCTTTTCAACTGCTCAAAGTTGGCCATTTTTCACCAAAAGACCATCAAACGGGATACATATGTGGATACTTCCATAACTTTACCTTCCCCAGGAGTACCTTTTCCTCATCTTCCCAACCTTCTCCCTCATCTACTCTCTTCAATTCTTCATTGCCAACAGTGCACTTCAGTCAACTGCCAAACGCAGCATCCGCCAGTTTTATCGTCACGAGCACGGTTGGTTTCTTACTGTATGTAGCTGTATGCTAAACGGACAAATTTTTAGGCGTCTGTTTGCATGATAAAGCTCACATTGTGTAACTCTATATCTGGACAATTACAGAGCGAATGACGGACTACTAGACGCCGTGCCGTATATATCTATATATTTGTCATCCCCATGGTCAACTATGTGATTTCTTCGAACATTTCAATCTCTTTGGATACTGCATCAACATTTCAATACTTGATTCCATTTGTTCAATAATGTAAATTTCATGTAAATAAATGATCACAGAAGAGTTTCGTACGGGGACTGCAGAGAACACCTTGTTGGCGATGATTTCCTGGGGTTCGTTTCAGGATCGATAGAGACGGGAACGCATTCGGTGTGATTCGGTTCCGCCCTGCTCTGAAACTCCGCGTTGTTTTAGTTGCTCAGTATCTCATGAGCCATACCAAAAAGCTGGTGTCCGTCTCCACCGACTTCAAGCGCTCGCCGAGTTTTTCAGGGGACGGTGAACTCTGGAAACATCAGAATACTGCAAAATGATGTATTACTTAGGCTGAAACTTTGATACTTACACATGGCACGCATACCCTTCTGAAGCACATGAGAATTTCCCTGCGTAGCACTGGCTGGCAGTAGAGGTAGATGGGAAGACGAGCGGCGCAAGCCATAGTTGTTAGTAGAGAGACAAGGTCGATGAGAACGATGTACAGGCTGAAAACGACTTTCCAGTTCTAAAAGCCGCAAGTTTCTATACGCCAAAGTTCGTTTTTCACAAAAAAAAAGAAATTGCTCACGACCAAAATCGAACCCTCGCCTTGCGCGCGGGAGACCAGCGCGCAACCAACTGCTCCACAATGGTCAACGCTAGAGTGAGGGCACCTTGGCGTATAAGAAGTTGCGACTTTTCAAACTTTTCAAAGCAACTCACTCTGGATAATCAACAGCTAGCTCATTGTTGGTCTGCTCCAGAGAGGTGAGTATCACATTGATAATGTTCGAAACAATGTAACAGCAGCCGACCATCACCAATGTTCGAGTGGCTGCCCGGGCGCTCGCCTGAACTTGTTTGACTAGCTCAGTTCTGACCCTCTTCTTCTATTACCTTTCTTTTCTGTAAATCCTCACTGTTCCCGTTTGTCACCAAGCACACGGTAGCCGTGGTGTATGTGGTGAGCGCTTTCACGATTCGAATGTTCAGATAGAGTAGAATGAAGAACGGCGCGAAGACGGTGACAAAGTTGCGGTACCAGAATCGGAACAGATAGTGATACTGTGTTTCGAAGACGAACGGCCGGAACTTCATGGTGGTCGCCATCATTTGGCCTATGCATTGTTCGTGATGCACTAACTGGAAATTTCGGGGGATTCTTATTATTGTTGTTTCTGAGTGGTGGACATAGTTCTATCCCTTTTGGTGATTTTCAGTGAAAAACGGCCCACTTTGAGCAGTTGAAAAAGTATGTTCCACTGGCTCGATTTGCATAAAACTTGGTGAGTGTATCAAGCAACTCTAGATCTTTATTTTTGTAGTTGACAACTTTTTACGACAATCCCTATCAAGTAAGTTATGTCGCGTTTAAGATCAGTAATCCAAAAAAGTTGGAAGTTTGCACCAAGTTTTGAAGTTGCGTAACTCACTTCACAGCAATTTTCAAAAAAAATTGTCAACTACAAAAATGTAGATCTAAAGTTGTTCAATACATTCACCAAGTTTTATAAAAATCGGTTACTTGGAAACTATCTCTTCAACTGTTCAAATTTGGCCATTTTGCACTGAAAATCACCACAAAACGTGGCTAACTTTGAGCAGTTGAAAAAGTATGTTCCAAAAGCTCGATTTTTATAAAACTTGGTGAATGTATCAAACAACTCTAGATCTTCATTTTTGTAGTTGACAACTTTTTACGAAATTCCCAATCAAGTCAGTTATGTCGCGTTTAAGATCAGTGCTCCAAAAAAGTTGAAAATTTGCGCCAAGTTTTGATGTCGCAGGGCGATAACTCACTTCAGAGCAGTTTTCGGAAAAAGTTGTCAAAGACAAAAATGTAGATCTAAGATTGCTTAATACACGAACTAAGTTTCATAAAGATCGAAGCATTGTAACATACTTTTTCAACTGATCAAAGTAAACTATTTTGCACAGGAAATCATTCAAACTGTAGGCGACTTACCTCGAATTCTATCGAAATGGTTCCCTTACTGATCACTCCCAGAAAAACTGCGCACAATGCGATGAAAGATCGATTTCTGAGAGCTCAACTGGATTAAGGTTTCCGGAGTCCCTATTACCTTTGGGCGAATCTCAAGTGCGGCGAGTTCAGTGTTACACAGTATCGTTCGAAAGAGGCAGCAACAATGAGAAAAGATGAGGCTGTCATCGCGATATGAGAGACCGTGAGAATCGGGATCATATATGTGTACCTGAGCAAAATCATGCGCCGTGGATAAATTATTGAGAACATACCAGATACTGACGAGAACTGGCGACATGAGCACATCGGATAGCACGTTAACTGACATCAACATTATGTAGGCCATCGAGACGAAAATGTCGAAGAACGCCAGCAGCATCATGAACAGATTCTCTCGACGATGCCGTCGGCTGAAGGGGGGGATTGAAAAACGTTACTAATGAGGGGCCGGTACCTTTCAGAATTTTCTAAAAGCTAGCTCATTTGTAGAACAAAATCAGGGCTTTCAAATGCGCTATGTGGCTATTCACGGAAACTTTTAGAAGTCGAGATACTGGCTCCGAAAGGTGGTGAACCCCCCCGTTCAAAGGACAGAAGGGTCATCTATCCAATGCTGTAACTTGACTTCTAGAAGTTTTTCAGGTAGCACATTCGAAAGCCCTGATTTTGCTCTACAAATGAGCCAATTTATAGCGAATTCTCGGGTTTCGCGGTAACTCGGAACCCCGTTTCAGACAGGTTATCAGAATTTTTTCTAATTTCGCACATTTATTGAACAAAATCTGGGCTTTCGAATGAGCCATGGGGCCACCTGCGAAAACGTCTAAAAGTCGAGATACAGGCTCCAAGAGATGGTGAACCCCCGTTCAAGGACAGTAAGGGTCATCTTTCAAAGGCTGTATCTCGACTTCTAAAAGTTTTCTCAGTTAGCCACATAGCACATTCGAAAGCCCTGATTCTGTTCTATATATCACCCAATTTATAGCAAATTCTGAGAGTCTGTCTAAAACGGGGTTCCTAGTAAGAGACTGAACTATTACCATACCTGGTAACAAATAGTAAGAATAGAAAGATATTCTCAATCATCGAGACGAAAGAAATCGTCGAGCCAAACACCGACACCATCCAGAATCTCATCACAAGCATGTGCGGCTGCAGCACTTCATAGTGACAGTAATCCTCGTCTGTGTCTGTCGTCTCATTTCCAAAACTTGGCTCTGGGACACTCGTCGTGGTGGTCAAGTTCAGTGAGGCCATAGTTCTGCTATAACTTGAGATTAGAAAACTCTGAAAAAGTGATAGGCGAGAAAAAGCAAGAAACATTCGATTTTCACACCCAGGTTTGGTGGTGGTGGCGCCTGGTTGAATGGGGTGGGGGACGGGGGGCGGGGCGGGGCGCAATTCAATTTGTTCCTATGTGTCGCCACTCTATCAGATACATGCTTACACACACATTCCAATGTATCAAGAAAAGGATGAGGGGAGAAAAATAGCTAGAATAAGAAGAGGAACACACACGCAGATGCTGTTATTCCTTCTCTTGGGTACGCAAGAAAATAGAAACAGGAACACACTCGCCTTTTAAGATGTTCTCTCAATATGTTTTCTTTCGGGGATGTGTTAAGAAGAAATAGAGCTAGGAAAAGTGTGAAGAACCGACAAATGTTTTTTCGAGAGAGAGCGGTTCCCTGGATCCGAGGAAACACTCTTCTCGAGTAGGTGAGAGAGAGGAACCAACAAAAAAAAACGGACATCATTTATGAAGAGGGGGTCTCGTTGCTCTAGAGCTAATCTGTCTCCCAAGTCCCCTTTTTCCACAAAGAAAGTTAACTGAATTTTGACCGCGCCCAAAAATCGAACCCACCACCTGCGCGTGGAAAACCAGCGCGCAACCAACTGAGCCACACGGGCATCACTCCGGCTAGAGGAGTTTTGGCGTATAAGAAATTGGCGACTTTTGACCTTGAAAGCGGCGCTGGTTTGAAATAAACACGGAGAGGCATGGCCAACGGATATCTGTCATTAGCAGGACACAAAAGTGTTTGAATGCTCCAATTTGAGGCATTCAAACGAGATAAAAAAAAAAGAGGCGCGCGCACAAAGTCGATGATTAATGAGTTCCCACACCAAAGTTTGATTCTTGCCTGTGGCGGTATGAATCTTTCCCCCAGAAGAAGAAGAAGAAGCGGTGAAGATAGAGAGAGAGAACATGAGATCGAGAATCACATCGTTAGTATTTAGTGCATTGACGATTGGTCAAAAAAACAAATAATAATTCATTCCAGTAGAGCTGATTCAAGAACATTTCTGGACTAAACTATCAACAAGGGAACATTTTAAGTCTTGAAGCTAACTGGGGGTCATAGAAGGATATTAGGGTTATCCGAATCAGTGGACTGAAATTTAGGTCGGAAAATTCGCTATTTTTAACACTGTTTTTGCACCCTTTGGTTCATAGAACCCAGTTAGCTTCAAGACCAAAAATGTTCCCTTGTAAGCCTGGGAAAATTTTCAGATGAATTCAAATGAAATATTCGAATGGCTTGAGCACCTACAGTAATCGTGGGCAGAAAAGTAGTGAGTCCGCAAGACTTGCTAATCACATTACTCATGATCCCTGTGCCGCTGGTTAGGTTCATTTATTACATTTGTGAGACGCGAGTTTCTTGGCTTCTGGAGCAAAGAACCGAGGAAGAAAAAAAAGGAAATCAGAATCTCCTGCAACAACAATGGGTGACTATATGAATGGGGGAGGGGGGAACTGAATGAATTAGTCACACATTTCGTCTTCAACCAGAAGTTTTCGTAGAGAGAACCGTGTAGAACGCAAAAAAAAAGAAGACAAAAAAAGGAAAGAAAGATGAGATGCTTGGAGAACAAGAAGATAGAATAAGAAATAGACAGATGGGGAAGGAACCTCGTAAAAAATGGTGATTGTAGGTGTCGAAAATAATGACGATGGCTATATGGCTATATGGACCCTGTGTTTCGGTGTTTGTGGATTTATGAATAGGAGGAGAGGTCAAATAGCAGGTCTGAATCAAAAAATCCGCATTTTGAGATCAGAGAATCAATTCTGCTTGATACAATTTTTGCATAGCAAACGGCAAACAGCAAACGGTTGTCTGCTGAAAATCCACAAATTGAGTTTTGTGGAGACGACGGCGAGTTAGGGAAACGACCAAAAGGTAGACGACTTTTTCAGCAACATGTTTGAGCGGACAGAAGAAATGTTCAAATTTTCAGAAATTGGGAAAAAAAAATCTACAATGCTTTGCTGCTCCAATGTCTCTGGGGACACAACAGCAGGAGGAGAAATGCACCGAGGCGAACTCTTATCTCACTGCAGAGAATGTTCGTTTGCTCTTGACCAGGTCGGGAGATGAGATCGGATTCCGAAAATACAGCAGCCTTTTGACACGGATAACGTCCGCAATACCAAAACAGTTGAAGTCCGACCTAATGCCAACAGATGATTACCTTGAAGGCATATAGTGTTCAATCCCTTTTGGTGATTTTTAGTGCAAAATAGTCAACTTTGAGCAGTTGGAAAAGTGTGTTTCAATCACTCGATTTTCATAAAACTTGGTGAATGTATTAAGCAACTCTAAATCCACATTTTTGTAGTTGAAAACTTCTTACGAAAGTTGCTGTGAAGTGAGTTATTGTTACGCGACATCAAAACTTGGTGCAAGCTTCCAACAATAATCTTAAACGCGACTGACTGGATTGCAAATTTTGCGAAGAGTTGTCAACTACAAAAATGAAAATCTAGAGTTGCTTGATACATCCACAAATTTTCATACGAATCGAGTGATTGGAACATACCTTTTCAACTGCTCAAAGTTGGCCGTTTAGCACGGAAAATGATCTAATTGTACATCTTATTGGACGGTACTGTATCCCTTGCCTTTTTCCAACCAAGAGTTGCAAAACAGTCACTGGAGAAATAGCGAACGATTGGAAACAAACTAAGGAGGCGAAATATTTAGGCGTACAAAATGCTGACAGATATATGTCTGGTCATCGAAGCGTTATTGGCTGGTTACAAACTACAGCTCGAAAAAAAAGTAAGGTTGATCGTTGTTTTCTCATAACTTTTGGGTCAAGGTAAAATCGATTATGCAGATTCAGGTTCTAAAATGGAAATCGGCTAAATGATCACTCGGGTTGAGTCAAAGTTTCTCCAATGTCTTAGATCATCCCATTTAACCGTTTTGCAAGCCATTGGGATAACTGTGTAAGGTCCTGCCTCAAACCACGTGAGCATTCAGTGTCAATTTTTGTTCCAGAATCTGAATCTACTGATTCGATTTTACCTTGACCCAAATTGTAAGGAAAAGTTCAATCCGACCCTCGCAACAATCTCATAGTTAGATCAAAATTAGATCATCAAAAGAAGGAATAACAGACGAGAAATGTTGCATTCGTCTGGTGAATGACACAAGATTCCGGTGTTCTGGTTAACGAAATGCTATGTGTTTGTTTCAAAGGATGTCTACTAATGATTTCGAGGAAAATGATTTCAGCAAAATGTACGGAGCGACATGTATGTGTTTTCTCAGCTCTTTTCGCGGTTCGTTCAATATGAGATTACTAGTGCCGACGGCCGCAAAAATTAGATCTGCGGCGGCCCCCACGGTTTTTGTTTTTGCTTTCAGAGTTGTTTCGAAAAAATTTGTCTACTTGGAAGGAGAGAGACTGGACTCTACGCGTGTTGAGAAAGCTGGAAGTGTCCGAGACGAAAATTGAACGGAAACTGAGATGTAGACAGAGGTGTTGGGAGCATTCCTGGCCCATGATGTAGCGGCTCTTTGAACAAAGGGCGGGAGAAAAAAAAAGAGAAAAGTAAACTCAAAGGTCCGCACAATTTTATTTCCTGTTTTATGATGACACACAGCGATTCTTTTTGCTCACCTTCTATCTCTTTTCTTCTTTCCGCAGCTTTACCGTCAGATTTTGCAAGTTTTTTTTGTTATCAGACTTGAACGGAAGATTCACGGAAATTTTTCGGACGACGGTTTATCTTCGAAATGAAAAATGCTACAAAAAAAGTGTCAACAGATAAAATGTAGATCTTAATGAAAGCTATCGATTGGTATAAAAAGTGTTTCAAAATGTTGTTGGAGAATTGAGGTATAGTCGTTTTTCCGTCTTCCGTGTGCCGCGTGCCAGACGGAAGGCGGAAGAAACGCCATATCTCAACTTTCCATCAATATTATTAGCTGATTTTTGTACCAATCGATAGCTCTTATTGAGATCTACATTTTATCTGTTGATACCTTTTTTGTAGCATTATTCATTCCTAAGATATACCGTCCTCCGTAAACCTCTTCCGCTCAACACTGGAGAGTATATGAAGTCTTCAGAAGTCTTCAGAAGTTAGAAATCAAATGATGAGCAAAAGGAGTGCACATTGTCTTCGGTGAAAAGGAGAAGAGGAATGCGGTTGGTGGAAGACACGAAACAAAAAAAGATGGGGGAGAGCAGCAGGATATCGAATTTGACGTGGAAGAACACAGAAGAAGCGACAGATGATGGAGATGATGCGAGGGACGAAAAAAAACGCGCGGAGATTGATAGACTAGTCAGCGTTTGGTGTAGTTCAATAGAATGTGCTCGAACTTTTTGTGCAGACTTTTTCATTCCAGGTACCAACACCACCCACATCCAATTGGGGGAACTCACAAAGTTGATATCATTTCTTTCTCTAGACAAGGTCTGTTTTAATATATGTATGTAGTAACTAGGAGAAACGGCGTTTATTGGTCTGGACGCGGATATTAATGTGATATAAGGAGAATGCGGGGCAAAAAAAAGATTTGATTTTGACTTTGGTTTCTATACTAATTTTACCAGGAGATTATTTGGAGGGTCGGGTTGAACTTTTCTCGTAAAATTGGGTCAAAGTAAAATGGACCTTGCAGATTCAGATTCTGAAATGAAAATTGGTTAATAGCTCATGTGCTTTGAGTTATATGACCTCACAAAGCTCTCCCAATGGCTTACAAATCAGGTGCTTCAGGCGTATTGGGATATCCTAGGGGGAACTTTGCGAGGTTATAACTCGAACCAAGTGAGGCCTTAGCCGAGTTTCATTCCAGAATCCGAATCTGCAAGGTCGAATTTACCTTGACTTAAGTTATGAGAAAAGGTTCACCCCTACTCTCCTGGTTAGATAGCACCTACTTTTTGGCGTTTTGCGGGTGGAGGAGAGCTAAATTGGAACTCGGTATAGACCTTCTGAAAAGGTCCACAAGACATGTGTAGATCTTCGGAAATTTATTCAGTGCTAGCCTGGTTTTGAACTAAAAGATCCCTCCCTAGGAAAAATGAGTATCTAGTAAGGCAGAAAATGTTTTAAAAAAAAGAGTTTTTAAGGCTTAGCCTCAGCGAGTGCTCTAGGCTTAGGCTTAGCGAGTTCTTTAATTTTAGACTTAGCTAGTGCTCTAGGCTTAGACTTAGCATAGTAAGACAGTCCGACCGTAGAAAGCTAGAGACGCTCGGGGCTGGGTTCAATTTATCACCTCAATACGTGCCAGGAAGAGCCCCCCGTTTGTCCTCGCCACAAAATAGGGCGGGGACAAAATGTGTATTCTTGGAATAGCGGTGTGTGACACATAAAACACGAGAGTGAGAGAGAGATTAATTCATTATTCGACAAATTAGAAGTATAAATTTGGGACGATGTGTAGAGATGGGGGAAAGAAAAATTGAGAACCGTGGAGCACAGCGATGAGGAATCACGTAAGACGGGAGAAGCCGAGGAGAGAGAGAAGGCTCAAGATTAAATTTTCAGAAGAAAGGGGGGAGGGGAAAAGTTTTGAGTTAGAGGCAACAATTGTATTTGACAAAGAATCGAATCGCACGTCATTGCACAACTATTCGCGAATCGTTGACTGCTGAGGAGACTGAAACGAAGGTTCGAGAAGACTACCTTGGGTGTCGGACACCTCCCGAAGTTTTAGAAAAAGTTCCGGGTTCTGACGGCGTGTGGGGGGATTTCAGGGGAATACCGATTAACTTTGAGAGATTGAAAGATGATCCGAAATGATTGTATTAAGCAACCCTACATATTCATTCATGTAATTGTCACCTTTTCTGGGGACTCACTGTCCAGCGAGTTGTGGCGCAATACAGAGAACTATGCAGTTGATTCAGTGACAATCTTGAATGTACAGTGCTGGCCAAAAGTTTATGAATTTTGGTGATTTTCAGTGCAAAATGGTCAATTTTGAGTAGTTGAAAAAGTATGTTCCAATTACTCGATTTCTATAAAACTTGGTGAATGTATCAAGCAACTCTAGATCTTCATTTTTGTAGTTGGCAACTTCTTTCAAAAATTGCTGTGAAGTGAGGTATGTCGCATAGTAACACAACTTCAGAATTCAGTTTATTTCAGGGCAAACCTCAAACACGATCTTCAACGCGACATAACTAACTTCACAGCAATTTTCGTTAAATGTTTTCAACTACAAAAATGAAGATCTAAAGTTGCTTGATACACCCACCAAGTTTTATAAAAATCGAGTGGTTGGAACTTTTTTTTTCAACTGCTCAAAGTTGGCCATTTTGCACTGAAAATTGTATGCACTTGTGGAGTCATCCTTGCTGTGATATTATTTGCCTGGAATACTGAAAAGTATTCACGATGATTGTCTTTTCACTTATTCATATGAAGGATTGTTCCCTAGAAACATGGAACAATGGAACACACTTTTTAGACTGCTCGAAGTTGACCATTTCGCACACTGAAAATCACCGAAATTCATATACTTTTGGACCATTTTTCCAAAACGCCGCGTCATAATCCTCTTCACAGTGATTTCTCGAAAAAGTTCTCAACTATAAAAATAGAGATCCAGAGTTGCCTTATACACCAACAAAAATGCGAAGAAAATGGGTCCTTGAAAATCAAGTTCTCAGCCGCTCCAAGTTTACCCATTTTCCTGTCCTCGCGGAATACCATAAAGTCCACTACTGTAGCTGTCACCAGGACACACATTCTTTGAATTCTCCATAAATAAGCCTATATATAGAGCAGAATCAGGGCTTTCGAATGTGATATGTGGCTACTTCTGTAAGCTTCTAAAAGTCGAGATACATCCTTCGAAAGATGGCGAACTCCCGGTTACAAGGCAGGAAGGTGAACATTACCATCTTTCGGAGCCTGCATCTCGACTTCCAGAAGTTTGCGCAGTTGGCCACGTAGCACGTTCGAAAGCCCTGATTCTGTTCTCCAAATGAGCCAATTTATGGAAGATTCTGAGAAGTACTCAGAAACGGGTTACTTAGTTAGATCGCCTCTACTTGAAGACAAAAACACTAAGTATCGGCATAAAATCGGAAAGTTTTTGAGACAGTTTTCCATTGAGGAGTTCTCAGGACTTGAATCGTGTATGCTGCTGCTGGCTTGATATCCCACTCACTGACAACGTATATCGCCTCGAAAAAGTTCGAGTTAATCTGCACTCGGATCTTTGGTTCATTTCGGAACCTCAGTCACTCTTCTCTCAAGATCACAATCTTGAACGGGAAAGTGGGAAACGAGTGCGCCTATAGCGAGGAAGAATAGAGACCACCGCTCTCCACGTCTTCCATCTTCCTCTTCCACCTTCTCTCCCTATGTGAAAATCTTGAAACGTTATATATTTCAACTCTTTTCTTGAAGTCTCCGATCGATTTCCTGAATCAAACTGTCCTCCATGTAAGTGCTCTGGATGAGAAAAAGTGTAGAAAACGTTTTTTTCAGATGCTCGTCTCCCGACGGATACCAATCCTAGCGTATCTCTTTCTGGCGTCTCTTCTGGCTCTCGTCGCGTTCAAGTTCCACTTGTCCACACTTTCAGATGGTGGGGTCTTTGAAGATGGTGATCGTTTTGACTGTGTTGTCGCACAAATCAACGCTTTTCAGACGACGACCCGACGCCGTTCGACTTTGCGCTCAACTTTCTGCTGAGACCCCAGCCCCAGTTCGCCGCGGACAACACCCCCAACGTCTTAGTGCTCGTCACGACGATCGCGGCGGAGGCGGGCATGAGGGAACAGGTCAGAAGATCGTGGGCGAACTATTCGAGCAAAGCGGTTCGTGTTGAGTTTTTGATTGGGATTCCAGTGAGTTTTTTTGTCTTCTTCTTCCTATTAACTATTCGAGGCCACATTCAGACTGAAGAGCAACTTCCGAGCATTCAGCTGGAGAGCGAGAAGCATAAGGATATCATAATCGCGGACATCGTGGAAGGCTATTATAGTCTAGCTGCCAAGACGATGGCCATGCTTCTTTATAAGACTCGGTGAGTTCCAGGGGGCCTACTCATCCTATAACACGATTTCTGTAGATTCTACCCAGACACCAAGTGCCTCGTGAAGGCTGACGTGGATAATGTGCTAGTCTTGAGAAACTACGAGAGGTTGTGCGAAGAAGCAGGTTTCGGATTCTTACACTCAATCAGCGAAGAACTTCCGTTTTTCAGTAGCCCCATTGATTCTGGGCAAGTGTGACGTGCCGCGATCCGTACTGCGTAACACCACCAAGTGGGCAGTGCCCGAGTTTGTCTACTCGGAGCCTGTGTATCCGACGTACTGCTCGACGGGAACCTATGTGTTGGCTGGAAAAACCGTGCCGCAGAGATTGATTAAGGAAGCCATGACTAGTCCGTTCGCGAACTCGTTGAACTTTAGGTGAGAGTGATCTATAGCAGAGATGAGCGCAAGAGATTCAAGAAAGACGATTTATCTCCGGAGTGAAAAAAGCTACCAAAAAGTTGCAAACAGACAAAATGTAGATCTAAATAAGAGCTATCGACTGGTACAAAAAACAGATGAAAATGTTAACTGTGAGCTGAGATATGATGTTTGTTCCTCCTTCCTTATTCCTCATTGGGAAGAAGGAGGACGAAAGAAGCGCCATATCTCAACTTTCCATCAATATTTTTAGCTGAATTTTATACCAATCGATAGCTCTCATTGAGATCTACATTTTGTCTATCGGCAACTTTTTGATAGCTTTTTCCACTCCGGAGATAAACCGTCTCCCGCTCATCTCTGATCCATAGGCAATACAAGATCTCCCAGCGCTGAAAATGAAATTGAAAAGAATACCGATGTTTCATTTCAGAAAACTCTCCGAAGACGTCATCTTCACTGGAATCCTGGCCGAGAAGGCGGGCATCCGCCGTCGACACATCAACGGTCTCTCGTTCTTCGAGATTCCCGAGTTCTTCTGTCGCAACGGCTACAAGACGACGTACAGTACGCACTTGCTCAGCGATAAGAATCCGGTGAAGAACTTCTACAAGCTGATGAAGCTTGAGGGAGTGCTGTGCAAGTGGTGGGATCCGTACGGCGTTCGGCGATTTTAGAGGGGTCTTTTTGAGAGTGCGAGGGTCTTATTTCGACGACGGGTCTTGAATGTTCATAAGAATGAATGAATCTTTTTTTTGGTTGCAATTCGATTGTGTTTTGCCGGTTGCTATTATCTGTCCAGATTTGTTTTCCATTCACACAAAACCCCGCTCATTTTTTCCAGGAATCGGCGTCTAGGGAACAATCCTCCAAATAAATGTAAAAAGACAATCATCCTGAAGATTTTTCAGTATTCCAGGCAAAAAATCCCAAAGCAAAGATGGCTCCACAAGGACATACAGTATGAGCGATTTTCAGCGCAAAATGGTCAACTTTGAGCAGTTGGAAAGGTATGTTCCAATGACTCGATTTTTATAAAACTTGGTGGGTGCATCAAGCAACTCTAAATCTTCATTTTTGTAGTTGACAACTTTTTTTGAAAATTGCTGTGAAGTGAGTTGCAATGCATCAAAACTTACTAGGAGATTGCACGAGTTCTTGGGTTCAACTTTTTCTCATAGTCTGAGCCAAGATAAAATCGACCCTGTAGATTCAGAATCTGAGATCAAAATCAGCAAAATGCTTACATGATTCGAGTTACGACCTAGCAAAGTTGAGTCTAGTAGTGATATTTGACGTGAAAGTCCATCATCCCGAAAATATACTGCCTATGCCCCTATAGGATTCAACTTTGCGAGGTCATAACTCTGATGACGTGAGTATTTTGCTGATTTTGATTGTAAAATCTGAATCTGCGGGGTCGATTTTACTTTGGCTCAGATTATGAGAAAAAGTTCAACCCAAGAACTCGTGTAACCTCCTTGTTAGTACATTTTAGTGCAAATTTCGATTTTTTCAGACGACTGATCTTAAACACGACATAACTCACTTCACAGCGATTTTCGCAAAAAGTTGTCAACTAAAAAAATAAAGATCTAGAGTTGCTTGATACATCCACCAAGTTTCAAAGAAATCGAGTGATTGGAACCAACTTTTTCCCCTGCTTAAAGTTTGCCATTTTGCACTGAAAATCACCAAAACGGATAGAATTGTGGCCAGCCCTGTATACAGTATACCGATCAAAAGTGTGTCATGAATTCGGTGATTTTTAGAGCATAAACCGTCAGCTTTGAGCATTTGAAAAAGCGATCAAAACGAAGATCCAAATTTCAAAGGACTCGAAACGCTGGGAACAGTTCTTTTGTGTCTCAAAAATGACTCATTTTTCACTCATTTACACTGACAAGATCGATGTATATATGCTTTTGAGCCATACTGTAATTCTAGTACCAATATAGACGACACTCTCTTCGAAGCAGTTCTCCCACAAGCCTTTCAACTTCCCTTCTTCTTCTCCTACTCTCAAACTCCGCCCCCTTTTCACGTCGTTGTTCCCAGCCCAGCCCCTCCTGGAAAATGACACAGAGAGAGAGGCGAGCGCATCCGACCGAGGATCGCCCCCTCGCTCAATTATGAAGCGTCAACCGGATAGTTGTTGGGAATCGCGGAAAAAAGCAACCGACCGCCATATTCTTTTTCACAACTTTACACATTTTCATTCGCTTATATATACCATTGATTTCGTCGAAGTTCTAAAATTGCAGAAGTTGCTCTTATCTGCGAGCCTGCCTAAACCATGAGGCTGCTCTTCCTATTGATCATTCAAATTCTCGTGGCACTCCCCTGCGCCCCACCGGGCTTCGTACAGTCCAACGATCCGTCTCAAGTCGGCGCCAGATGCTCTGATCTGATCCTCTACCCGGTGTCCGCGGTGGATCAGACTGATCAGTACAGGTATGACGGTTGTTTTATTTGCCAGTTGTTCTCTAAACACCTTCTGAATTTTAAGATTCGACTATAGCGATGTGTCGTTTGGAAACACACACGCGCAAGGAGCCACCGTTGCTATAACATGCACGACGGGCGGACAAGCGGCCACTGTGGAGGGATACGACCAGGCGAGTTCTTTTTGTTGCCTAGGCACGGGGTCTCTTTTCGCTAGCGGCGCGCTCCTATTTCGTATAGTGCCAGAGAGATGTTTGAATTTTGAACGTTTCTCTATTCCAGCAACGCGCTTCCATCTCGGCAGCTCCGTCACTTCTCGCCACATGCACGAATGTCGGTGGATCACAGTACACGTGGACAATATTGGGCCGCATTTTGCAGTTCGTCGATTGCCGCTTCTGATAAATATACTTGATTATTTCTTTCTACTCAATGTTTTCTACTCCGATCTTCAAATACTACACCGAGCTTTCTCATTGACACAGTCTTTCTAATGGAGCTTTTTTCATGCTAAACAATTTAGGTGTGCAATAGTAATGTCCATAGCCCTTCATCGCCACGTGTATAATGTTTCTTTTTTTCAAACTTATGGACTATTATTGACTGCGTTCTGTAATAAACATTTTCCAACGTTACCCATGGCTAGTTTCTCCAGGTGGACCGGTCGAGGCATCATAGCCGACCAGCTAGTTGGACGCAACCTGACGGCAATTACGCCCGGACAGATGCACTTGGAATTTTCATAAGCGTGACGTGATTAATGACCACAGAGTGATGATTTGAGAGGAATGAAGGAAAGCAGGAAATATTCATGAACTTTGAGAGAATCCAAATAATTTAGCAGACATAGTTAAAACCGGAGGAGCGGTGAAAACTCGAAGATGAAGTGAGATAGTTTAGAGAACTTGCTCAATGTGCGGTGGGAACGAGAGATGTGGAATTGGGGTTTGCACGAATGGGAAGCCTGGTTTGTCTGGGCGGAAAAGTTCGAACTTGGATCCAGTTTTGTCGATAACCGCGAGACGGACAACTCCTCCAGACGATCTGAAAAACAAAGATTTTTGTGACATTATATGCGTGTCAGTGCTGCTGGTTTTCAAATAGTTTCATATGATAACCAATACTGAAAAAATTCAAGGAAAGCTGATTTGAACCATAACTCTCAAAACGTCAACTCACCCATCTCGGAAAGCAGCGAGACCAACAGCTTGCTTGACAATGGCTTTGCACTCATCAAGAGTCAGGTCAGCTCTCCACTGGCTGTCGAGAAATCCTTGCACAAACGTGGATCCGGATCCAGAAGCGGTCGAACGCTGACGGGAAACGAACCCTCCGATTGGAATCGCGTACACTTGTCCGCCAAGCTCGCTGTCCCAACCAGCAACGAGAACAGAAGCAGAAAGCTGCTCCCGATAGTTGTAGAGGAACTGGCGGAAAATTTGGCTGGAGCGGTAGATGGTGACAGGACTGTTCTCAGTCATTCTGAAAATCTTTTTTTTTTCTCTCGCAGGTTCATGAAATATTTCGTGTGCTAAAAGCCAGTGACAAAAAATTCAAAGTTAAGCTCGCAAAATTGGAGTACATAGGCCGGGTGCTTGCAAAAAGCTTTCAAAATGAAGTGAAGTTTCAAAAACTAACGTGTAGACGTCGATGTGATATTTAGCGATATCTGCGATTGCCTGAGTGTCAGCAGCCGATCCCGAGCGGCACACCACCATATTTGAAGTGATTGGAGTGATTTTGTTCGTCGCGCGAGAAGTGATGAATGCTCTTAAAAATTCCCATAAATTGACATTATTCCAAATGTTAATTTTACCCAGCACTGGTTCTCGAGTCGGTTCCAACAACAACACCACCGTTGTATTCCATGGCGATGAGAGTAGTCTGCAATTTCATGACTCAAATTGTTTATTAAACGATTCGAAAAGTACATACACCGGTGCTGATCTCATCTTGTGGGTAGAATCCGATAGCCGGAATGGCTTTACGCTTCTCGTCACGCATAGTATCCATTTTCTGCAAAGATTTTCGATATCAATGATGAATTTTTTGTTAGAAAGAACGAGCTGAACGATTTTGATGTGAACAACCGATGAAATTTGACATAAATGGCTCTAAAAAATATCAAAACTCTTCAAAAACGAACCAAAAAAAAAGTTTTGAAGCTTCCCCCGCTTTTGTCATCCAGTGAAAGATGACAAAAACATGCGTTTGAATTGGCGCTCCACCGTACCACCTGCACATCTAACTGCCTTGGCAAGCAGCCAATTTTCGATTTTGGGAACGTTCGACGTGTTCTGCCTCTTTTTTCTCGGATTTCTCCCGTTCCACCAGGCGATTCGTGGATAACTGGTTGGTAAAACTAGTTTCCCTTCGTCCCTTCTGGTTCAGTGATAGTGGAATACACTCTCACATATGCCGTTCTTGTTTTTCACTCTCATCCATTCGCCTATTATTGACTTATTCATCGAAACTAATCGAAAAGAATATGCAGATTAATTCAATTTAGATTTCATTACTTAATGATTCGGTATATTGCTTCGAGCCCTGAAATACTCATGCAGCTTGAATTTTTCGAAAAATTGTCAAAAAATAAACTGACGAATTGAATGAATCTACATATTTTTCTCGATTAACTTTTATGAATGAGTCCATTGAAATTATATTGTCTTTCGTATTCACCATGTTTCAATTTAAGACCTGGATTACACTTTTTCATTTTACCTTTTCAGCCATGTCTGATCAAAGCTGCTACAAGTGCCAACAGCCTGGTCATATCTCTCGCAACTGCCCACAGCGCGACCAAGACAGTGGACGTAGAGGAGGTGGAGTGGTGTTGTATTGGGGGTGTTGAGTTCGTCTAGGTAAATACATTATCTCCAAATTTCTTACGAACCTATCTTTTTTTTGAAGTTCTGGAGGAGAGGAGGTGCAGAGTAATGTGTTTTGGCGGAGTTTAGGTGTATCGAAATTCTCAATACCCCTTCATTCAAATGTTGAATTTCAGGCGGATCAGTCTGCTACAACTGTCAAGAAACTGGACACTTCTCGCGCGATTGCCCGAAGGGAGGATCCGGTGGTCAACGTGGAGGTGGCGGTGGCGGATCTTGCTACAACTGCGGAGGACGTGGACATTACTCTCGCGACTGTCCATCGGCCAAAGAGGAAGGAGCTGGAAGAGGCTACGGAGGTGGACGTGGCGGAGGCAGAGGAGGTTACGGAGGACAGAAGTGCTACAACTGCGGACGAAACGGACACATTTCACGCGAATGCACTGAGAGCGGATCGGCTGAAGAGAAGCGCTGCTACAACTGCCAGGAGACTGGACACATCTCGCGTGACTGCCCAACCCAAAATAACTGAACTATTTCTCTTGCTCATAAGTCTGTTCCCTCTCTTCTCCGTCACTCGAAATGATATATTCCATCGAACTTTCCTCTCGTTCACCACTGTATAACCCCACTTCTGCATCTCAAAGATACATATATCTGTATGTATTTGTGCGTATGCATGTTTGTTACCCCCCGCTCCCGTTTCTCTGAATCTCTAAATATTGAACGAAAGAAGTAATAAATTGTTGATTAAAGTCACGCGGCTCACTCGCATCGGAAGAGGCGGCGCACACTCGCTTCAGTCTCTATGACAACGGGGAGGGCGAGCCAGACCGCGTGGGGGGAAGCAGTCACCGGCTCGCATCGAGCCACTCTTCTCCTTCACTCATTCGAGTATCGAGCGCTCTCCGCAATGAGTTGCTGCTTCTCGTCGAACCTTTTCAGAAGACGCGGCAATCGTGAAGACTGTTATAGAGTGGAAGAGAGAAGCGCTAAGCCGGATGAGAGCGGTGAAGCACCAAAGTATTCATGGTGAACACTTCCCGTTATTGCGAAGTCTTTTCTATTTTTTGAAATTTTTAGGGACCGTCGCGAGAAAGTGGACGCCGCTGATTACACTATAAAGGACTGCCACAACACTACGCTGAGAAAGGATGGCAAGGATGGAGGACCACTTCAGATTGAGAACTGCACGGTGAGTTTCTCGTTGTTATTTTGAATGTGGTAATAAATTTACTCTCAACATATATTTTTATCGTCTCAATCAGTAGATCAGTAGAACCTTGTGTGGAAATATCAAGAAAATGGGTTACGTCATAATTATAACGATCGTAGCGTGTGTCACATGGGTGCCGTAACCATGGTTTCGAGCTCGATCTTGAGAGCCATGTGACTTTTTCTCATCAAAGAAATAAACTCAAAACTTGTCAATTTCTCAGGACGCGACCATCATCTTTCTCCACACCACATCGCAGGTTATCATCGACGAGTGTCGCCGCTGCACAATCGTCCTGGGCCCGACACAGGGAAGTGTCTTCGTCCGTGACGCCGCAAACTGCACGATTCTCACCGCGTGTCAGCAGTTGAGAACTCGCGACTGCACGAGCGTTCGCATCGGCATTCTGTGCCCCACGGAGCCGATCATCGAGAACTCGAATGACATTCGCTTCCACCATCTGGCGATGAATTATCCAAAGTTGAAA
The DNA here is from genome assembly GCA_900536305.3 of Caenorhabditis sp. 40 LS-2015. Taxonomy (NCBI): domain Eukaryota; kingdom Metazoa; phylum Nematoda; class Chromadorea; order Rhabditida; family Rhabditidae; genus Caenorhabditis; species Caenorhabditis tribulationis. Next base: position 64,776 of record LR543337.1, read on the forward strand.
GGTGGAAAGGTTTTTTTGCTGCTAATAAACGCTTTTTATTCTAGATCAATTGCACTCCATCGGACTTCGTCCTTTCACGAATCGCGTCACTTCGATTCACGACTTCTCGCCGGCTGGTGTCAGCGGGAAGGGCAACTTCACGGTGTCGGCGGAAAACTTGCCATTGGTAGGATAAAAACACTGATTGGAGAACACCAATCATTTCATTTCAGTCGGACGGCCAACAAGATATTCTGAAGTTTCACACCGTGCTTCTGAATCCATCGCCTGCCGATTTCATCCCACGCTTCACAGAATGCAAAGACAAGGACCCGAGCTATCTCTATGTTCTCGGTAACTCGGAACCGGTCGATGAGTTGGGCGATAGAGCCATCGAACTCCTGCACGCGGCTTATAAGGCGGGAATGCGGATCATGTCCACATACGATATCGAGACCAAATCTGTGGACCCCAAACTCATCCCATTCGCAGGAAGCTCAGGTAGCCTTCATACTGTGTGAGTCGTGTAATAGTGCCCGTTTTTCCAGAGAGAATGATCCTGATGCAAGTGTCGGGCAGCTTGGCCACTCTCGAGTGCGATGTCGACTTCGATCTGATCTCCGAGAACGACATGCAGCCACTTCAGAAGCTGCTCGTGCATCTGAACTCGAAGAAAAGTGGCTGATGACGGAGGATTTTCGGTCGTGTTGTTGGTCAATAGTCATGTTCCTTTCCTGTCTCTAAATATCGTCTCGGATATTGTTCTAAAACTCTTCAATCAAGTTTCCTGTAATATTTTCAAATCCTTTCTCTGTCCAGTATGATCTCTCTCTCTCAATTGCTGTATATTTTCTAACCTTGATCTCCGTACAAATTGACCGCCACGAATAAAGCTGTGAATCTAACTTGAACTTCTCAAGAGATTTTTCGAGAAATTCCTCGAAAAATGACAAAAAATGTCAAACTTTCTGATAAAAATTAAGGCAACGATACTCCGAAATTCCGCATTGCGCCGATTTTTTCGAGGAATTTTCGTCGAATTTTTTTCGAAAAGACACAGAACAAAACATTTAGCAATCAGCCGTACCGGATAAAACCCATTGTAACAAAAAATTTTAAAAAAGAAACAAAAATCTTGAACATTGAACATCCTTACGATGAGTCCACCCGTTTTGACAGAGCTTTAACCAAAAACTGACGATACGCGGGTGTTTGAAGCAGCAAGAGAACCGTACCAGGAATGGGAGCGGCTACGAAGACGTTGTAAAGAAACATTGTGATTTCTGGAAAAAAGCTTCGATTGGAGTCATCGTGGGGAACGTTTCAACTTATGGAGTCGTACTCGGGAGTCACAAAGTAGAGTGCGCAGGTGAGAGTTGGGTACAGGATAAATGTGATTAGCTTGATTAGAATCTGAAATTATACTTTTCCCGAAAAAGTGACCCCATAAAAAGTGCTCTCACTTGCTGAAGAATATCCCTCAACACTTTCAAATGATACTTTTGCACCGTGGCACTCATCGTGTTCACTCTCTTTCGCACCTCAAGAAATATGAGCACACTCAAGATCATATAGCACTGGAATGCGTTATTATCTGTTATAAGCAACAAAAAAAGATACCGTAATCAGTGCGGCTGAAATCGCAATGCAACTGAATATACTAAATCGCATCACCTTTTTATCCGAGAAAATGAGCAGGCTGTTTTCCAGGGGAAGATTGGCGTATTTGGGATATCTCTGGAATGGTTAATAACTGAGGAGATGATCTAGATGTTGATTCTCACATATGCAATGTAGGCGTTCGTAATTTCAGAGGGTTTTCTTAATATTTCAAGCATATAAATTACGGTCACTATACAGGATAGGTAGGAAAGAATACTTGCAAGCCAGTATTTTCGGGAAGAGATCTGAAAATTAAAAGTTCACTTCATCAAAGTTTCGTTAGATTTCACATCCAATGCCGACTGTCTGCGGACGACCATTCGAAAGCGCACAACTAGTGTGCCGAAAAGAGACCATAGAAAACTGACGATAAGGAGGACCCAGATTTGCTGAAATTTCGAGTGTATATCATAAAGAGATCATGCGGCTCACTAGTAGCAAAATAACATCAACAGAAGTCCTCAAAAATCCGTAGAATATGAAAGCCGGGAAAGGCAGCAAAGGCACGATGCACATTAGACATCCCCATTGAAGTTGGGCGGCACATAAGAGAACTCTAGAAGAGAGAAGCGCGGTCTTGTAGGCGCTTGTCTCTTTTTTCGATTTTGTAACGATTAGAACCACGGCTAGCGAATTGAGGGCCACTGAGAAGACTGAAATCAGCATGCCAACGGCGATGGAGAAGTCGCGATTCAGATGCTCGAGATTTGTGAACGTCGAGTTGACAAAAGTTAAGTTTATGTCAACGTTGTTCATCGAGGAAGGTTCTCGAAGGAGAGCTGATTTTGAGCCTGGGCTTTGCTGCCAAAGTCTGGCGACAAGCGAGTGACGTGGAAACGGGGAAGTGTGTAATTCACTTTTACCCGCTAGTTAGTGACTATGGCTTGCTGGTCATACCCTTGTCTGGTTGTTTTTTTCCCGATTTCTTAATCTCCATTCAGCGAGTTGAAACTAGTGTCTTGTTTGAAGATAATCGAACTTCTCACCAACAAGTTTTTTTTCAGATGATCAGATTTCAGAAGTTTTGGAAACAGGTACTTTTGAACAAGACGAGACAAGAAATTATCCGCCCCCCAAACTCACCGAGAGCTCAAAATTGGGTCTGAAATTTTCAGCCAAATTTCAAAGAATTTCAATCTCCTTTCTTCTCTACCTACAGATTAGAACAAGTTGAAAATTTCAAGAAACAACATATTTTTTTTTGTTTTTGAGATTCGTGTTAAATTTGGCTGAAACTTTCAGACCTGATTTTGAGCTTCTTCGTTTTCAGCATGTCAAAAAGTACTGTTAGTCAGCAAGTTTTCAGAAAAATCTCAAAGATCATCAACAAAAAAGCTTGCTTGTCAGAAGCTACAGTACTGGCCGGCCAAATAGAATGCGAATTCGTTGATTTTCCGCGCAAAACGGTTAACTTTGAGCAGTTGAAAAAGTATGTTCCACTTATCCAATTTCTATGAAACTTGGTGAATGTATCAAGCAACTCTAGATCTTCATTTTTGTAGTTGACAACTTCTTTCGAAAATCGCTGTGAAGTCAGTTATAGTCAAGCGACATGAAAACTTGGCGTATGCTTCCAACTATTTCGGGCCAACATTATACGCGACGTAACTCATTTCACAGCAATTGTCAGAAAAAGTTGTCAACTACAAAAATGTAGATTTAAAGTTGTTTGATACATTCACCAAGTTTTATAAAAATCGAGTCATTGGAACATACTTTTTCAACTGCTCAAATTTGATCATTTTGCACTAAATGTCAACAAATTTGCATTCTTTTTGGCCAGCGCAGTATAGAGTACAACAATCTGACAAGTTTTGGGGTCGGTGTCATCTTCAATTCCATGTTTCCTCCATTTCTTGATTGTAATTTGACCTCATCAGCATTCAATGTACATATTTTTTTTCTAAATATGAAAACCGGCGCTTTGGAATTCCGGAGAAGTTAGGCCACAGCCACGGGTCTTTTCCGGCGAAAAGTGGCCTCTTTGGAGCGGGTTTTCGGGTACTCAGAGGAATTTTTGAACAATTTCATTGTGATTTTTGGAATCAGCACACTCAATTACATATTTTAAAGCAAAAAAATTTTTTGGTCGGAATCCTCCTTTGCGGGCACATTATAGAACTTGCTCTCTCTTTGATGTAACTCGGTAAAACATCTGACAAACAAGATCGATCTTGCAAGACAGAGTGTCATGTGAAGCATCGACTAAAAAATCAACAATTCTAGAACTTTCCGGAAGAATCGAACACCCTCGCCCAAGACTATTCCTGACCGGTTCTTGTTTTGCATACAATGAAAACATCCTTGCCCTCCCTCACAACAACAATGTCCTCATCGAGAAAATAAACAGGCTCACAGCCACGGAACGAGGGCCTATTATGATCTTGTAGACACACACTCAGAATCAGTGGTGTCTGGGGGGAAATGAATACAAAAGAGCCCCCATCGCCGCCGCCCACTATTCGAATTGCTCACTTCCATTTCAGTTTCGAGAAATGGCTTCCTCCTCGCTCTCTTATATCCTCATTTTGTCGGTTCTCATCGCAGCTTGTTTCGCCAAAAGTTCGACGGATGGTAAGTCCACACTCAGAGTATATAATACTAACTAGGATTTCAGTTGAAATCGTCGGTCCATGCGTGAACAGCCATTGTCCACACACGTACGAGTGTCTGCGAAACGAGTGCATTCGAGATAGACGTAGGTTTTCTGCGTTGTGAAGTTCACTCCCAACGCGAACTCTTCCAGCAAAAGCTCGCCCCGGTTCCGTCTCGATTGGTCCATGCATCAACACGCAATGCCCGGTCGGTCACTTCTGTCTGAACCAGGAGAACCAATGCTACCCGTCCAAATAAAACATATTACGAATAAATTTCTATATATGATATAGCTATGTTGTTCATTCAGAGCTATTTAATCGATGAGGGGGGAGACCGGAAAACAAAGTGGGATGAAACGGGGTGGGGGACAACGAAACAGGCTGACAAACGGACCGGTGAGGGATCTGAGTTCAACAATCGGTGCACACACACATAATAGGGCTGAAAACGAATAAGTTAATATAGAGATGATAGAATAGGCACAAAAAAAAACAACAGAATACCCCCTTTGGAATAGCTTATATAGAAAGTTATGTTGAAAATATGGGAAAACATCACAATGAGCCGGAAACAACAAAACAAGGTGTGTAGATTGGGAGAGGAGAAAGTGATAACCCGGGGGAAGCATTGCGAAAACAGGGATAAGTTACCGTTAGGAATAAAAACACACAGAAAGGTAAGTTTGGAGAAGCAGAGATTTTAAAACTTTTAAAACTAAGATGAAGAAGTTGAGGAAGAGGACGAGGAGGGAGATTGTGAGTTACTGTTGCGGGTGGCGGACAAAATCGAGGAGGACTTTTTTAACGAATCTAAAAGGCGGGATGTTCCTCGTTCGAGACGAGCTCGCTGTTCACGAATGGCAATCGAGGTTTGAGAAACTATGGAATCAATGGTTGAGCGAAAGGTGGATGATGGAATGGAATCGGATGAGCATTCGATCTGAAAAAAGGGAGAATTGAGAGAAAAATAGGAGTAGAAAACTGACGTTTATGGTGCCGCGCTGTTGGCCAGATCCTCCGGCCCCTGAGGGGCAGGCGGCTCGTCCGGAAAATCCGGCACATCAGTCGCGTCTTCGTCCTCCATTATACTCGATCCCATCATCGCATCGGGTTGATACGAGCTGACCGCCTGGTCGTTCGCAGTTGTTGGAGTGGGCGGAGCAATCAGTTTGACGGATCCACTTCGGCCGACAGGTAGTTGCGTTTCGAGATTGTCGGGCTTGGGCTCAGCGATGCCCAGGTGCTTTCGACAGTACGATGCGATACAGCGATGGACGAATTGAAATTGGTCGGCGGTTTGAACCATGCTAGGACGCTGTTTCCGCAGAGAAGTGACCAACGCGAAAAGATCTATCTCGGTTAAGGTACGCGCTTTCATTTGCTCTCTGATATAATTGATCGCGATGATAGTTCCTGTTCGTCCGACACCAGCGCTACAATGCACCAGAATCGGCGCAGTCGGAGAATGTTGATCGTGAAGTTCCTCCATTAGATCTATCATGCTTAGCAGCTGCTTTTCGCCGGAGGGACACCCATGGTCTGGCCATTCTTTGTAATGCAGCTGATGAACTTTTCGCGTTTCGCCCGTCGTTGGATTCTCCAATTTGAACACTCTCAATAAGTACTCGTCGTCCTCAAAGTGCTTCTCCTCTTCCAACGTGACTTCGAGCATGCCGAACATCTCCATCTCTCCAATCTCGCAAGGCCAGTACCGTTCGCATTTGACCTTGTTCAACTCGACTAGTTTGCAGAGCATGACGACCAAATGGATGCCATGCTCGTCAATCATCTGCCACCACTCGCCGAGTGTAAGATCCAACGGCGCCTGGGCTGCAATGAAATTCGTCTTGCTTCCGGGCAGCGTGATCACAGACGCGTTCATGTATCCGTCTGAATTCGTATCATCTTTTTGCAGCTCCACACGATTGCGATCGTCTGAAACATAAGAGTTCCATTATTTTCATCAAGAGTGAAGCTCCTACATGGTACGATGTCTCTATATCGGTTCCTATTCAAATTTTGCGGTGCGTTACCAAAGTCCGAAGCGAATTCCGGCTCCAGTTTCAATTTGTCTTGTTCGACGCGGATTTGCTGAAAATCCTGGGCGGAATTGCGGAACACGAATTTCCAAGTAATGCGAAACTCACATAAAACCGTTTATTCAAATCGTTTGTGGTAAGACCCGCTTCCACGGCGAGAAACAACTCCATGACCGCCTCCATCTGCCCGTCGTGTCCCGGCGTGGACGGCTGAACAACCGCCGGCGGAGGAGCGTCCATCGATACAGTCGCCGCGCGCTCTTCCTCGCTCTCGAACTGAATCAAGTCGCCCGTCGGAACATTGTGAATCTCTTCTTTCACGACTGGCGTCGAGGTTGGGAGAGGTGGCGGGTTCTTGCTTCTTTCCTCGGAGGAGCCTTGATCATCCTGGAAAAAAGAGCATCTCAATGTTTTTTAGAGACACGAAAAAACTAACTAATGAGGGATTGTCTTCGTTCCAGACGGGTGACGATGTGCTTCCAGACATTCGTCGGAATGAGTAGGTTATTTGTTACCTGGAAATATGATTATTAGCAACATGACGCAAAAAAAACGAAAGAGCATTGAAAATTGAGTTCAAGAGGATCGACAGTTGTCAGAAATGCATTTCGAAATGTGAATGATTCTGGAGATCAAAACAAATGAATGCACTCTGGTTCGCGCGCTACTCAACAAAAAAGGTCTCACCGCGCAGCAAACTCGAATTAATTCAAACTTCGAGCAGAGGAGAAAAAAATTGAAGTCAGAATCTTTCCGTCACTTTCTGCGTTTTCTCTGGCCGCTCTCCCTGCGCTAATCCTCTCTGAAGCGGTCTCCAACGGCAGGATATAAAAGGCGCGATTTTTGAGAGGGGATACGTTTTGTTTAGAATTTTGCTTCGTTTTTTTTTAGTTCTTGCGCCAGTTTCAGAACAATTTGAGGGGTTTCGTAACCCTTGTAACACTTTATGCGTACTGATGACTCATGCAAGCAAAAAAAAACCGATTCTGGTTGACTGGCTGAATCGATTGCAAAATTCTCGGAACTTGGTGGAAAAAAAAGAAGAGCGTGGAGTGTGGACACACATTCAAAATACACATCGAAGGGAAAGAGAAAGCGAGAGAGACACACGCACACACACACACACACACAAATAGAATCCTTGTCCTCCGTCGCTCTTCTACAGGTAACCGTCGATGCTTCCGCAAACACCGTCACATTAATTTGCACATTTTACTGTTGCGCCGCGCCAAGTTCTCCCCCTGGCGCATCACATTTTCCCTCCGTCAACTCGTGTCACACACAGAAAACACCGCGGGCGCCCTTCTTCTTTCTCCAATATGCTCTAATCTGATCGCGATGACACGGAGAGGAGAGGGGGCGCTAGAAGAGAGACGTAGAGGTTTGCAAATATGAGCGAAGAAAAAACTGTCACTGTTTTTTTCATCGTAGAACATCTAGGTATTTAGTCGACACATCTGGCCTAGATCTTCACCGTTTTCGGATCATTTTTCGACAGAGAGAGTATGAAGTGTGCCTGGAAGAAAAAAAACTAGAAGGTGCGAAAGGTGGGAGAAGAAAAAAGGCAATAAAACGCAGAAAACTCTTATCAAATGCAGGGTGGAAAATGATGATGATGTCATGAACTTTTCAAATTTATTCAAAATTCAAATAACGCTATTCAAAATCTGTGCGAAATCGCACAGCCTCCTATCCTGTAATCGATTCGCCATCAGCTGTATTCCAATGGGTAGACCTTCATCGCTAGTTCCAACTGGAACAGATATCGCCGGAACACCAGCAAGATTCGCGGCCTGTGTGAAATAGTCGTCGTCGTCTTCCTTCGCATAACCTCCATCACGAAGTGCAGCATATCTTGGCGCTGGTCCAGTTGCAGTAGGTGTTAGGATGAAATCGACGGCGTTGAACGCGTCTCGAATTTCGTTGCTAATGATTCGTCGAACTTTGAGTGCCTTCTGCAGATACAGTTCACGATACCTGAAAATGTAGTGTGGAAAGTTGGTAATTTTTCAATATAAAAATGCCTCACTCTTTCATCAGGAAATAGTTTCCAGCGAAGATCCTTTTTCTCACCACAGTATTCAAAGATGTGGATCGAGATTTCGCGTACATCGCATAAGTTGAATCGTCTGATACCTCCCGATGGCCGTAAGCAACACTGTCATATCTAAAAAACAAGCAGTGCAAACGTTTTTCAAAAATATGCCATTCAAACCTCGCCATATTAGAAGCGACATCTGCGGCAGCGATTACCGAGTAGCATGCGAGTGAGAATTTCGTCGTCGGCAAGCTCATCGGCACGATGGAAGCTCCTTCTCTCTTCAAGACTCCTATTACTCGATTCCAGTGTCTCCAGCCATCTTCTGATAAGCATTCGTTGTGATACTCTAGCGGGAGTCCAATTCTCAACCCACGAATGCCGGTGACTTTTTGAGCTTCTGGAAGATCTACAGACGTTGAATCGGCCTCATCAATGCCTTGCGATATTTCGAGAAAGTTCCAACAATTCTCAGCGCTGGTTGCAATTATGGACGGTGAATCTAACGAATTCACAAGCGGTATTAGTCCTGATCTCGATAACACTCCATAGGTTGGTTTGAGACCGAACACTCCATTGAATGCAGCAGGATTTCTTGAGGAACCGCCTGTGTCCGATCCAAGAGCACTAGAATTCATACGAGTTTAGCATAAACTAAATAAATCACTGTACTTCGTGTTAACTCACAGATCAACAATGCCAGTTTGAACTGCAACCGCCGAACCGCCTGAGCTGCCGCCGGGGATCACCCAATCCTGGGAAGTGATTCCGGACACTGCACTTTTCACCGGGCCGAAATGACCAAGTGTAGAAGACGTTCCCATGCAGAATTCATCAAGATTCGTCTTGCCGATAATGCATCCTCCTCTAGCGACAATTCTCTCCACGATTGTTGCATTTACGGGTGGTGAATAGTTCTCCAGCATTTGTGAGGCGCATGTTGTAGCCGTCGCATTCGTTCTGAAACAATTTACTTATTTTTTAATCCAGATTCTGTGTCTTTTTTTCTCACAAAAAACAATCTTTCACTGCTATTGGAAATGGAGTCAGCCCTCGTTCTACGGCGCTTCTGGCTTGCTGTCTTGCCAACTCGAAGGTCTCGCTGATGAAAATTCCATGAGATCGAAACTTCACCGCTTTCTCTATGGCTGTTTCAATTTTCTGCATGCGAGCGTTTTTTTCGGTGTTCGTTCACCGGAATGTTTTTTTCCCCAATTTTCAATGAAATTCGGGTGGCCGCAATCGCGCTCCATCGTGCTTCTTTCTCTGCATCTCTCGCCGCCGCACGCTCTCTCGATTGCCACGTAAACTCAAGCGCTCATCGTTTGTGTCGTTTTCAGAGTTTTGGAAGGATTCAACATAAAACTCTTACTTATATGCATACAGAATTTACTTGTGCTTCTAGTCTCCTCTTAATTGTCTAACTATCAAGTTCTTCATTATAATCGAAACCTTGTTTCAGAAATGCGGGTACTCATAAGCCTGCTACTTTTGTCTTCACTGCTAGTGGAAGCAGACGAGCATGATCATTTGTACGAAGTGGACGAGGAAGTAGTACTCTGGATGAATACGGTAGCTTCAGGTCTTATCGAAACTGTTCAAGTGGCTATAAGTTTCAGGTTGGCCCATATTCGAATCGACAGGAGACATACACCTACTTCTCGCTCCCGTTTTGTAAAGGCGAGAAGAAGGAGATTGGACATTACCATGAAACCATGGGAGAGTCGCTGCTCGGTGTCGAGCTAGAGTTCTCGGGTCTGGATATCAAATTCAGAAGTTGGTTTTTCGTTCGCTCATTATTTTCTCATCGTCTATATATTCATTTTTCAGCGAACACGAAAAAAACTGTGGTTTGTCAGAAGAAGCTGACAGAAACCGACTACAAAACTCTTCTGTATGCAATTCAGAACAGTTATTACTATCAGATGTATCTCGACGATATGCCGATTTGGGGAATGGTCGGTGAAATCGATAACACCGTGAGTCCGCCGACCTACAAGCTCTATACACACAAACGGCTGGACATTGGCTACAATGATAAACAAGTTGTCGATGTGAACCTGACTACCGATGGAAGAGTTGATATTCGACCAGGCGCAGAGCTGACGTTCACTTATGAAGTTCAGTGGACGAAATCGGAAATTGACTTCACCAAACGATTCGACAAGTATCTTGACCCAAGCTTCTTCCAGCACAGAGTAAGATTTAATCTGTGTTTCGACCTAATTTAACGATTTCAGATTCATTGGTTCTCGATTTTCAACAGTTTCATGATGGTCGTCTTCCTTGTCGGCTTGGTCTGGATGATACTTGTTCGCACACTGAGAAAGGACTATGCTCGCTACCAAAAAGAAGACAGCCTAGACGATCTGGATGCGGATCTTGGAGATGAATACGGATGGAAACAGGTGCATGGAGATGTGTTCCGGCCGCCGTCAATGCCGCTGCTGTTCTCCTCTTGCATCGGAGCAGGATATCACGTGTTCACGGTCGCAGTTATCACCACGATTCTTGCTATCGTTGGAGAGTTCTATACAGAGTGAGAGAGAGAATTTATTAGCTTGAAAAGTTTTACATTCTAACTTTCAGACGTGGATCACTACTCTCCGCAGCTATCTTCGTTTACGCTGCTTGCTCACCGGTGAACGGTTATGCTGGTGGATCCATGTACGCTCGGTTCAGCGGACGCCACTGGATCAAACAAATGTTGCTCGGAGCGTTCCTTCTGCCAAGCATGGTCTGCGGAGTAGCCTTCTTGATCAACTTCATTGCCATCTACTATCACGCGTCTCGGGCGATCCCATTCACCATCATGCTTGCTGTCACCGCGATCTGCTTGTTCGTCATCCTTCCATTGACGCTGGTTGGAACTGTTATTGGAAGAAATATGGCTGGAACCGCCGATTATCCGTGCAGAGTGAACGCCGTTCCACGCCCCATCCCAGACAAGAAGTGGTTCGTTCAACCATGGCTGATAACATTGGCTGGTGGTGTACTTCCATTCGGCTCCATCTTCATCGAAATGTACTTCATTTTCACCTCGTTCTGGGCCTACAAGATTTACTATGTGTACGGATTCATGCTTCTGGTCACCATCATACTGTCCATCGTTACTGTCTGCGTGACGATTGTGTGCTCCTACTTCCTTTTGAACGCCGAGGACTACAGATGGCGATGGACTAGCTTCGCGTGTGGAGCGTCCACTTCGTTCTACGTCTACATGTATTCAATGTACTATTTCTTCTTTAAGACAAAGTAAGTGATATAATCTGTATGGTCTGACTGAAAATAATGTGCTTTCAGAATGTACGGTCTTTTCCAAACAGTTTTCTACTTTGGCTACATGGGAATCTTCGCCGCTGCTCTCGGTTTAATGACTGGTACAATCGGATACGTTGGAACAGCGAAATTCGTGCGAAAAATATATCAAACTGTGAAAATTGATTAATAATGTGCCCGTTTTCATTGTCCCTTTTGGAAAAAGGGTTTCATAATCTTCCCCCATTTTTAACTCTTGGTGTTTCTTCGGTCCCTCCTCTCACTCGCTTCATTCTTCTAGCAATTTGTTTTTTTCTGTGTATTATAAGTTTTGAGAAGAAGATTTCGTTGTTTGACGATTGGTTAATAATTGATGACAACAACGTCTTCCTTATTTATTTGTGTCCGCTTTCTTTCTCTTCCCTCCACATTGCATCCCACTTTCCCCGTTGCCTCCTTCTTTTTCTGTCTGTCTCTAATAAGTGAACAGTGTGTCAAAGTATTCATATGAACAAAAAAAACCAATCAAAGTGCACGAAAAAATATGTGAAAGGGTGTGTGGTAACGCGGCCCCGTTGAACTAGAGAACCCGTAGGTGAGAAATGAAATGCGATGATGAGCAACTACGTATCGAAATGAACAAGACGAGGAGAAGCGGGACGGCTACGTGCCTGCTCGGGCCCGTCGATGACAATGGTGGGGATGGTGAGAGTGACGGTGGGCACGGAGCACTTTGGGTCTACAGTAGTCGCAGGCAGACTGATCGACACTTGTTGAAGAGACTCCGCCAAACTACACACATCTGCTGCATCGTCTTCGGCTTTCGAGTTCAGTGCATCATCCAGAAGCTCCGAGCGACGAGACGGCGAACAATCGGTGTTGCGACGGGAACGGAACGAAGAACGGATGGATCCGCTACTGCGACGGCGTTTGTAGAACTGATCTATCACGAAGTTCTCCAGTTTGATCACCTGCAAAATGGACTATTGAGAACTTCGGCATGATCGAAAAATTGGCAAAGAAACGCTATTCAACAAGTGATTTTCAGTGCAAGATGGCCATATTTGAGCAGTTGAAAAAGTATGTTCCGATTACTCGATTTTTATTAAACTTGGAGAATGTGTTAAGCAACTCTAGATCTTCATTTTTGTAGTTGACAACTTTTTACGAAAATCACAATAAAGTCAGTTATGTCACGTTGAAGATCAATGGCCCGAAAGAGTTCAAAACTTGCACCAAGTTTTATGTCGTGTAACTCGCCTCACAGCAATTTTCGTGAAAAGTTATCAACTACAAAAATGAAGAACTAGAGTTGCTTGATACATTCACCAAGTTTTATGGAAATCGATTGATTGGAACCTACTTTTTAACTGCTCAAAGTTGATCATCTTCGGTTTTTTCGACGTTCCATGAGGTTAATAGAAGTGATTCTTACCTTATCTAGCGACTTGATAAACTCTGTCTCGTTGAGAATCTTGAAATCAAAGTTGGTAGAATCGGCCATCAGTTCCTTGAACTTCATCACTGTGTCGTCTTTCTGAAGAAAGAAGAAACAGTTTAATGAAGTTTAATCGACACCCTCCCTACCTCCATATCCCCAAATCTAACACACAGCATGGAAAGATCGTAGAAGACGCGAAGGCGACTCGGATGGATGGCTCTCCGCCAAATGCGTCGGCCCATCATGAAAATCTCGGCGTACTCGTGCTTCACGTCGTGCCAGATGCGTTGCTTCTCGACGGCGTCTGTTAGAATCGGCGCGAGGCGGTAGTAGCACGCGTAGATCGCTGATTCGTACCTGTAGAACGTTCAGGTGGAAACTATTAGCATGATAAAGAGTGTTTACCATGCCAAGTAGCAGTACTTCTTCGAAATGTCGTGCAGCCGGTCCAGCCAATCATAGCACAACTGTTTCCGATCCTCCGGCGTACCCTCTTCGGGATCCGAGTATTGAAACTTGAACAGATCGTTGGCATTCCAATCGTCGCCCTTCTTACGAAGTCTCTCGATTTCATTTGTCGGTTTTCGGTTGAGTTTGGACGCTACTCGGCGGAGTGGACGATCTGAACACATGGCAGGTTGAGAAGGGAATAACCTTAGTAATATTTGGAGTTACAACATGTATTGTATATCATTGGAAAGCTGAGAAAATTTGCAATCGATTGGTATATTTTATATCTGTTGTGGAGTTTGGATTCTCGGGAAAATTGATTTTGAATTGAACTACACGTTCTCAGTGCAAACCAACTGGGTTTACGGACTTCAGACTCAATTTTCTCGAGAATGCAGAGTCCTCAGTAGAAGCAAAATATATCAATCGATTGCAAATTTTCTCAGCTTTCCAATGATATACAACACTATTCGAAACTTCTAACATTGCTCAGGTTATTTTGTGAGATCACAGCTTGCAAGAGTGCTTTGTACTTTCATAATTCCAACTCTCCTCTCAATGACTCCCCTCATTACGAAAGATTCTCATGAAAGAAAAAGTTGTCTTCTGTGGAAATGAGTGTTACGTCATCATCATCAGCAGCAATCTCTTTCTTTCTTGTGATCTCACCGAATGATTCGAAAAAGAAGATAGGTGATAGCACATGTTTGTGTATGTGTGTGTGTTACGGATAGAATTATACGTGATGTGACAGAGGTGAACTAGGCGAGCCGATCACAAATCAAACCCTATCGACTGGGAACTTAGGGTACAACTTGTTCAGAAAGGTGGCTGCCTTATGAATGGGAAGTCTCTCTCATTTCAATCGAAAAACTGATATGAGGTAGATCCAGTTCACTCACCAGAGATGAGCGGAAGAGGTTAAAGAAAGTTGGACGATTTATCTCCGGAGTGCAAAAAGCTACCAGAAAGTTGTCAACAGACAAAATGTAGATTTAAATGCGAGCTATCGATTGGTATGAAAAACAAGTAAAAATCTTAAGGGTGAGCTGAGATATGATTCTTCCAAGTAAGGAATAGGGAAGATGAAACAAAAGTTATATGTATCTCAGTTCACGGTGAACATTTTCACTTGTTTTTTATACCAATCGATAGCTCTCATTTAGATCTACATTTTGTCTGTTGACAACTTTCTGGTAGCTTTTTGCACTCCGGAGATAAACCATCTTCCGCTCATCTCTGCCACCCACAATACTCCAAACGGGCGGAGGTAGAATTTCAAAAAGTGGAGCCCTCTCAAAACAAAGCAGTCAGCTGTTTCTCTATTGTCTGCCCCGTCATATTCAGTTCCACGAAAATTTTCATTTCATAAAATCAAAACAACGAAAAAAAAGAGAGACGCGTACCTGGCAGGGGATGAAGTTTCGCCTGGCTCTTCCTTCGCTGCTGCTCGACGTCGTTGTTCTCGTGCAAACAGCGCTTCATTCGAATCACACAGCGACGGTATTGAGTTAGTAGCGAAGTGGCCAGCTCTCCTTTCACCTTACGCCACTGCCTCCGAAAGAAGCCGGGCTTCGGATTCATCTGAAACATGTTAGACTTTGTTGGTAGGCTATTAGGCTGGTCTTCAGTTTGTAGGCTTACTATAAGCTACTTTTAATGATAGATCTCTATAAATTTCCAAAGAAAAACTATTAGCTAACAGATACAGTGTTGGCCGAGATCGGCTATGCAGTACCGTCCAATTTCAGAACAAAATGGCCAAATTTGAGCAGTTGAAAAAGTATGTTCCAATCATTCGATTTCCTTAAAATTTGGTGAAAGTAGCAATCAACTCTAGATCTTCATTTTTGTAGTTGACAATTTTTTGTGAAAATTGCTGCGAAGTGAGTTATGTCGCGTTTAAGATCAGGGACTAAAAAAGTTCGAAATTTGAACTGCACCAAGTTTTGATGTCGGATAACTCACTTCCCAGCAACGATCGTAAAAAGTTGTCAACTACAAAAATGAAGATCGGAAGTTGCTTGATACATTCACCAAGTTTTATAGAAATCGAGCAATTGGAACCTACTTTTTCAGCGGCTCAAGGTTGACCATTTCGCACCAAAAAATCACCAAAATTCGTATACTTTTGGCCAGCACTGTATGATCTTATCAAGACCATCGACATTATCACAGGATCTAGGTTAATTTCAAGACTATGCTGCGAGAGACCTGTACAATCCATGTGTGATCAATCCGTCGCTGCTTATTCTTTGGATAACCGATTGCGGAGGGAGTCATCATGAGGGGATGGGGAAGGTTACGAGCGACACAACTAGGAAAATGTGGGAAAGAGGAGGAAGAGGAGAAAAGGGGTGCTTCTCGGGGATGTGAATGCTCAATCAATCAAAGACGCCAGACTTCTAGTCTCCGAGCATGCGCTCTGTGAGGAGTCTAGAGTTGAAAAAAGTGTAGAAGTACATACGTTCATTATTCTCTAGAAGAAGACTATAGGAAATGCCAAACTCAAAAAGTGTACTAATAAGAGTCACAAATGTTTCAAACCCACATTCTTGTCGATCTCCGAATGGCTGTCGACTATTTTGGATCTCATAGCAGACAGTACATAGAAGACGGGATTCTCTGAAAGAACACAAAACACAGGATGAGAAAGAGAGAACACGACTTTAAGACTTAAGACACTCTCGACGAAGCACAAAAGGTCGGGTAGTTTCGCAAGGAAATAAAAAACGTTGGGGGAGAAGACATGTGGTGCCGGGGGGTGGGAGAGAGGGAGAACAACTGTGAGAGAGAGAGAGAGTCTCATGATGAGGGATCCGTCTTCTTCTCGGAGAAGACTATGAGTAGAGAGTGACGATGATGATAAAAATTGATTTGATCTGTGTGAGAGGGGGCTTCAGGAGAAGGAGGCTGCAGACATGCAAAAAAAGTGTACGGGGGGAGTAAAAATAGATGATGATCAGATAGATGGATACACAGTTTTGAATTAGTATTGTTTCAGTGACTGTACAAGAATTGAAAGGAAGGCGAGGGGGGAACGACTAGTCATCTGCAGAGATGAGAGGAAGAGATTCAAGAAAGTTCAGGGAAGACAATTTGGGAAAAAAGCTACAAAACGTAGTCAACAGACAAAATGTAGATCTAAATGAGAGCTATCGATTGGTATAAAGAACAAATGAAAATGTTAACAGTTTAGCTGAGATATGATTCTTCCAAATAAGGAATAAGGGAGAAGGAACAAGAAAAATCGAATCTCAGCTCATCGTTAACATTTTCATTTGTTTTTTATACCAATCGAAAGCTCTTATTCAGATCTACATTTTGTTTGTTGACAACTTTTTGATAGCTTTTTTCACTCCGGAGATAAATCTCCTCCAATCGTTTAGGATCACCTATTTCACGTAAAACGTCGACATTGTTAGAGCCATTCGGGGGGAACTTTGTGAGGTCATAATAACTCAAACCACGTGAGACTTTAGTCGTATTTTCATTCCAGAATCTGAATCTGCAAAGTCGATTTTACCTTTGCCCAGATTATGAAGAAAAAAAAGTTCAACCCGACTCTCCTAGTAATCTGCTAGGCAGTAGTCCGTAACTTCTGATAAAAATTGAAAAGTGTTGGAAAAATATCAAGTTGGCATGTGATGCAAACGAAACTATTGAATATTTAGAACATGAGTGACCAGGACTCAAGAAACTAGTGGACAGCTGGACGTTCAATACCCTTGGGGATTGTGACGTCATGAACCAGAGAAGACTCTTTGAAGTTCTAAGTAGCTGGATGAGTAATATGCTACAAGATACCGTATTTACTGTTTTATAACGGCACCCTCTCATTGAACGGCACCTGTAATAGACCGTCACTCCTGGACACCTTCCGAAAAATAGAACGGCATGCTGTTATAATACAGTAAATACGGTATGTAATAATTGGTGAGGGCGACACAAAGTTTCTAAGAATCCCAACCCAACCTTGTCTTTTATAGTGGGCTTGGACCTCGCCATTGTCCAGTTTTCAGTAGGTTTATGACGCAGAAAGGCGACTGGCCACCACCACCAGTACTGGCCATCTGTCCGTGTGTCTACCTCTGCTGTGTCAGTGTAATTTATATTTTTTTGTTGTCTCCACACAGTGTATGGAGAAGAAGGTTCTTTTTTCTCAAAATACACGCAATCCGTTGTGTGTTGTGACTTTTACGTTTACTGCTGAGACTTGGAAGAAGAATTTTAAATGGGCGAAAACAAAAAAAGGAAACCTGTTGAATACAAGAACGTTTTTTTGTTACTTGCAGAGAATTCGGGGAAGACACCGTTATTTTTTTGTGACTGACAAAGACCTAGAACAATAGGATGGTCCAATTTGGAATGTCGGAAAATCCTATTTGAAAAAAAATCAGTTTGAAAAACCTGCTTGAAATCGATCACATGATTGGTTTCTTTCTCTAATAACACTCTCTTTTTTGATGAACGTTAGAAAAGTTGACAAAAAACGTTTCCTTAGGTTCAAAAGGTATACGATTTCCTGAACTGTTTGAATAGTGAAAACTCAACACACACACACACCACACAAAATATACTCAGCCGTTTTGTGCTTCTTTCTAAATACCACTTCGTTAGCTTTTTGAAAAATTCCTCTCGACTGTTTGACACTGTTTGTTTGCAAAAAAAAAGAGTAGGGATGAATTCAGTGGGTTGGGTTGGGTTTTTTGGTTGATTTGTGGGTACAGTACCGTGCAGTTGGATATGTACAGTGTTGGCCATAATTCTATCCCTTTTGGTGATTTTCAGTGCAAAATGGCCAACTTTGAGCAGTTGAAAAAGTATGTTCCAATCACTCGATTTTTCTGAAAATTGGTAGATTCATTAACCAAACCTAGACCTTCATTTTTCAATTGACGACTTTTGTTTGAAAGTCTCCGTCAAGTCTGCCAGGTCGCGCGATAGAATAGACGTCCGAGAAGGTGTGAAAATAGTGCTGAATTTGACGGAAATTTGAGGTCGCTTCACTCTACGCAATTTAACGTGCCTGATGGGGATTTTCAGAAAACGTAATCAACTACAAAAACGAAGATATAGGTTTGCTTAATGACTCCCCCAGTTTTCAGAAAAATCGGTTGATTGGAAAACACCTTTTGCCCAAAGTTGACCGTTTTCAACGATTTTGCACTACTAAAAATTATCAAATTTTATATCCAACTGATCGGTATTTTGAATGATCTACCAGGCACAAATCTACCAGGTTTTTAGATACAGAGTAGGGACGATCACGTATCAATCGAGCCTCAAATTTCAAAAAAACTATGTGGAAGCAATAGATGACAACTACCGTCTTTTCCTTAATAAACCGGCACTCCCTTCCCATCAGTTTGACCCAGATCATCTCGGTTCCTGTAATAGTTATGAAAAAGTGGTCAACTAGCAAAATGTTGTTCTGTTTATAATCAACATTTTGTCAGTTGACCGCTTTTGATATCTGTCACATGAAACGAGATAAGTTTGGACAAAGTGATGGGAATGACTATTTTCAGTGCGAAATTGCCAACTTTCAGCAGTTTAAAAGACATGTTCCAATCACCCGATTTCTATAAAACTTAGTGGGTGTATCAAGCAACTCTAGATCTTCATTTTGTAGTTGACAACTTTTGACGAAATTCACAATCAAGTCAGTTATGTCGCGTTTAAAATCATCGGTCCAATAAAGTTGGATGTTTGCACTGCACCATGTTTTGATGTCGTGTGACTATAACTCCCTTCACAGCAATTTTCGTAAAAGGTTGTCAACTACAAAAATGAAGATCTAGAGTTGCTTGATACATTCACCAAGTTTCATAGAAATTGAGCCATTGGAACATACTTTTTCAGCTGCTCAAAGTTGAAAATTTTGCACTGAAAATGGTCTAATTGCATATCTCATTGGGCGGTACTGTATATCTTCCCCTTCAAAAAAAAAATTAGAGTGTCTGTCAATTTCGCCGGTCGGCGTCCGATTTGGCCGTGCTTCTGGGAATCTTTAGGATGAGGAATCTCCGGGAGGATAAAGCTTTCCAACTTCTTACGGTGCGGAATTGAAAAGCGCACATCAAGGCGAAATGTCTCATAGAAGAGCACCAGAAAAAGAAGAATGGCCGAACTTCAACAGTTGCTCTCTTCTCAAAATGAGTCATATTTTCTTGAGAAATGTCTAGAGCCCTTCAGGTACGCATTTCAAAACATAACAAACCCCCACATCTCTCTCTTCAGTACGGTCGTTCATAAAAAGCTGTCCAAATACTAGGATAATTGTGTCATCATTGGAATGCAATTTGGGAATCCGCATATACAAAAAATATATATATATATATGATGTTATGGGAAACGCAAACCCAAAGCAAACGGCACATCACTCTTCATTTTTCAATCCACACAATAATAATAGTATGCATTTCCTGACAGTTCTCGGTTTTCTTCTCATGATGATCGAATCAGTGCACTGTTATGAGATGAAAGTCGGAAGAAGTAGTGGACATCGATTCAGAAGACAGCTGTACTTGTGTGGCATTCAGCCGTATCAGTACTATTCCACAACTCGTAAGTATGATGGTATCTACAGTGATGACCATAATTCTATCCCTTTTGGGTGATTTTTGGTGCAAAATGATCCACTTCGAGCCGTTGGAAAAATATGTTCCAATCACTCGATTTTCTTAAAACTTGCTGAATGTATCAAGGAACTCTAGATCTTCATTTTTGTGGTTTACAACTTTTAACGAAAATCGCTGTGAAATGAGTTACGTCGCTCTGAAGATCAGTGGTCTAAAACTGCTTGCTCGCGTTACTATTCGCGGCTTAACTCACTTCACAGCGATTTTCAAGAAAAGTTGTCAACTACAAAAATGTAGATCTAAAGTTGTTTGATAGACTCACCAAATTTTATTAAAGTCGAGTGACTGGAACATATTTTTTCAACTGCTCAAAGTTGGCCATTTTGCACTCAAAATCACAAGAACGGGATAGAGTTATGGCCATCTCATTTTTTTGTTTTGAGATTATATAGGGCGTTTTCTCATTTTTTTCAAAATTTGCCAAAACTCTCCAAAATTCGAGTGTGATGAGGTTCAACCTTCAGCAGCTTTTAAGAACTATTATACAGTGCTGGCCAAAGGTATACGAATTTTGGTGATTTCAGTGAAAAAAGGTCAACTTTGAGCCGTTGAAAAAGTATGTTCCAATGACTCGATTTTTATAAAACTTGGTGAATGTATAAAGCAACTCTAGATCTTCAATTTTGTAGTTGACCACTTTTTACGAAAATTGCTGTGAAGTGAGTTACGCGACCTCACAACTTAGTGCTTCCACTTCCAACTTTTTCAGTTAAACGCGACGTAACTCACTTCACAGCAATTTTCAAAAAAAGTTGTAAACTACAAAGATGAAGATCCAGAGGTGCTTGAGACATTCAACAAGTTTTATATCAATCGAGTAATTGGAACATACTTTTTCAACTGCTCAAAGTTGGCTATTTTGGACTGAAAATCACCAAAAGAGATAGAGATATGGCCAGCACTGTATACTGTCATCCCTACATAACATAGTGTCTCCACTTCTGGTGGTCGATAGCATATTTTGAAAAGTGATTATACACTTCACACCATTCTCTTTCCAATGATACCCATCATATTGTTAGGTACGAACGTGGCCGTCATATTCTTTCTGAAAGAAAATGTTGTATGTTCCTTTTCCAGAATGTCCGTCGTCACAATCTTGCCCCAATGGTGGCCTATTCATGAACGTTCCTTGTCAACAGTCGTATCAATGTACCCCCTACTTTTCTGGCGTCTCTTCGTGTATCAACGGCTACTGTTGCACGTCGCCTAACTCTCAAAACAATCCGATTCCGATCACAACAACCACAACGACTACCACCAGAGCACCCAGCGGATTCGGTAACCAGAAGTGTATATGTTCTTATCTGATTTTGTTTTCTGTTCAGGTGTCTGTCCTTCCGGCCAACTATCCGAAGTTCGCTGCACGATACGCGGCCAGTGTGCTTCCGGACAAACCTGTATCGGCGGTTTATGCTGTACAACGACGGGCAATGAATGGAATGGTATGTAGTAGAAAGTATAGCGGTTTGAAACAAAAACAACCGAAGTAATAAGGGAAAATGACGAGTCGAAAGCTAATCTAATTTCAGTCGCTTGTGGAGGCCAAGCAGCGCTGGGATCGTGCGACGCCTCTTCTCGATGTCCATCTCTCTCACAGGTGTGCACATCGTCCAACTATTGCTGCGAGTGCTCCCACGGACAGTCCTATGGAACATGCGGAAATGTAGGAAATTTTAGACTTTTTGTTCGAAAATTTTGGTATATTTTAAGGGTATTTGTCCAAGTGGATTCGCTTGCCAAATGAACGGAAACTGCTGCCCCGTTTGCCCCAACAATCAGGCGCCGTTTGGAAGCTGCGTATCGGGTCAATGCGGTGGTGGGAGAACATGTCGAAGTGGGAATATTTGCTGCTGAAATTGATCTGAAAACTTTCTCTTTTCTAGTTGCTCGTTTTTTTCTTCTGAAATAAAGTCTGCCGGCGTTATGGCGTTTTATTTTGAATCAAAGCCTTGACATACTAAATTTCCTTATTTTTTCCAAACTTTCATCGGTGTAGATCAAATACTGACTTGTTTCGAAACTTTGTGATTTTTCAGCCCGCTTCAGAATCCATTCTCAACAGAGCGCGCGCGCCGTTCGGCGTTCGCGCCTCTCTGCGTCTCCCCGATTCGCGCACACTCTCTTCCTCCCCTCATCAATCAAATTAGCACTTTTGCAAGTGTTTCATTTTTTCATTGTTCTTTTCACTTTCTTTGCGCTCTTTTCTAGATTTTTCGACTCTTTAATCATCATGTTTGTCAGTGTAAATGGTTATATCTGCTGCTGTGTCAGCTGAACGCCTGAGAGCTGTGCGTTTGCGAGATAACGAGTCAGCGAATTTGATCATCATGGCACGCGACACGCATAAAAGGAGTGAATTTTCAGAATGCTCCGTCAGTTCAGGGAGCGCGTCAGGCCGGTGAAAAACCTTCTACTAGTCAGTTTTCCCATTGCGAACAGAGAGATAATCAGTCGTTTTGCAGACAACCAAAGACTTCTTGGTGAACATTCCACTCTTCATTTGGCGCAGAATCAGAATCTTCTACTACAATTTCACACGGTGAGAGGGTTTCTCGAGATTTTTCAACGTTCAAAATTGGTTTCCAGTGACTACGATTTGGGATACGCAGTTCTTCATGGCTGGATCTTCTGGTCTGTCTATCTGGCGTGCCAGATTCTTGCTGCTTACACTTCGCTGTTCGACCTTCTTCCCGAAGTCTTCTTCGGTTCGATTTTGTAATAAAAGCTGTAAAACAATGTTTGTTGCTTAAGGCTCCCTCGACTTCTGCATCTACTCCCTCGAGTACAGTGTCGCGTTCGCAGTGCAGTGCTGGCTTCCGTGTATCACGGCCACCACTATCATCACCGGTAGGTGTTTCTCATCGAAATTCTAAATATTCTCTTCTCTTCTCTCCAGGCGCGGTTTATTCCGACTACAAGGAGAAGAAAGAGGCGCGCGAGTTGCAGCAGTCCTACATTGATGAAGAAGATGATATGGTGGTGGACTGGTATAACATTCTACCAGTTCCCGGTGCACGGCTGTCGTGGGGAGAACGTGGGTTGCGCCGCCAGAAAATGTTCGATATAGATCAGAACTCTATGCATTTCAGGCGACGAGGATATCGTACCAGTGGAGAACTTCACCGCTCCTACAGTGTACGTCAAAATTTCGGGAATCATTGGACGGTGCGGAGACATGCATCCACAGGAAATAGTTCCCCGAGTCAACAAGGCAATAAAGAATAAGCTGGCGCCCGGCGCTGTGAACGGTCCATTTCCGTGGAAAAGTATGAGTGTGAATATGGGCGTCGCGTTGATTTACGTCCAATTCAAGACCATCGACGAGGCGACCAAGTGCTTCAAGATGCTCGATGGGTTAACATACGATGGTAGGTACGGGAAGCTATGGGTTCAGGGCGTTTCGAGTTTTCGAAATCCTGAAAGCCCTGCTCATTTTTCGACAGACATTTTGTCTCTCTCATCGCTCACATTTCCAGACAAGCAGTGCTCTATCTCTCTCTCTCCCTCCCTCCCTCTAACATTCTGTTTTTCTTCTCGTTCAAGTTTTTTCTTCTTGTCAGTTTTCAGCAGTCTTCACTCAGGCGCTCTTGAAGTGAAGTTGCCGCTTGAAAATCGCCCGAACATACTCGCTACTTTTGTTTACCGCTTTGTGCTGGTTTCTCTGGAAAATTCGAAGCGACTTTTGCACTTGAGTAGTTTGATTTGGAATTTGCATAATAATCCAGAGTTTGCTCTTTTGACAGGAAGCTGTAAATCGTCTTCCGCTTTTCGAATTTTTCTTCCTTCCTCTCTCAAAAAATGTTCTTTGCATTTCTAGGAACTGTTCTGCTTCAGAGCGTGAAACATTCGGCGACACGAAAATTTCGACTTTTTACCCCATTTTTGGATGTCGTTGTGTGTAAGCTCTTCTGTGCCCCCCACCCCCCCCTCCTCTTCTCTCCTCCCTTTTCTTCCGGGGTTCTTTTAGTTAAACATTCACAATTCGATTCTTTCTCTCTCTCTGTCATAAACAAGTGAGACATACAGCCCAAAAAGAATGTCCAAGAAAGCACAGCTTTCTTTTGAAGATTTAGTTCTCTATTACCCTCAGTTTTGGTGGAAAGCTAGGACTTGGCCGATTCTCGGAAGGCAGGTGCAATTATAAGCAGTTTCAAACAAGTACTCACTTCATTCTAAACTTTCCCTTCTTTTTTCTGTGTGCGCAATACGTTTGGTCACACACTCCTTTTGTTTCTCGCTCTCTCTCTCCCTTCATGCAGAATTAGAAACTCTGAAGTGGCTTCGGCGGCGACTTCTGACCTTCCTCTTTTTCTCGCTCCCACGGAAGACATCGGTTTTAACTTCCGGATCTCAGTCATTGCCTTCTCTAAAGGATGATCATCAGATAGCAACGCTATCAGAAGCAAGACAAGATCACTGCCAAGAATATAGGAGTCGTCGACATGATTCCCGGCGTTTTTACTCCCCGGAGACATTGTCACACACTCAAACACTCTATCTCTCCGAACCAAACGCCCCTATTCAAAAAAAACATATTCGTTTTTCCTCTTTTTCGCATCCCAGTTCATCCCAGCCCCATCGAATAAGCCTTGAGGCTGTTTGACGAAAACTCGGATTGGGTATAAAAAAACTGGCCACTTGGCACCTAAATGCCAAGGGCGGCTCTACCAGTATCCACTTTGCTGCTTCAAAGTATCTAAACACAACGTCACTTTTGTTTTTTTTCCACTTTTTTTCTCTCTTCTACTTTCCTTCTCATTTTTCTTCTTGATTCAAACGAGAGTGTTCAACCCCGTTTGGGGGCGATTATCGGCCCCAATGACTCTTTCCTCTATATTCTCGAGTTGTTGAAGTAATGGGTCAGTCGTCGGGGAGGAGGAGGGCATTAAACACACGAGTTTTTGATCGAGTCCTTCTCCCCAACATCATTTCACCTGCCCAGCACTTGTTTCTTCCTTCTGACTATTCTGCTCCGAATTTCAGACTCTGAAACTTCACCGCCTGTCTAATCACACTGTTTTGTCGACACGTAAAACTTTTCATAGTCAAATGAAGTTAATTACGGCGGTGAATAAGGTTCTACCGGCTCCGCATGTTTTCGCCTGACATTAATGAGGAATATGACGCAATTCATTCTCTCGAAATAGATTCTCTCCATCATTTTGACTTTGAGACATTTTCCATGTTGTTCAGGATCCGGATATCACGAATCCGATCTAATGATGAGATTTTAACACCAGCTATCAACGAATAGCAAGAAAGAGATAACAGTTGTTTTCGATTATCTCCCCCCGGCCCCGACCTCAGTGATAAATAGAGTGCAGTTGTTGTTGCTATCATCCTTGATTCCCTCTCCCGAGACACGTTTGCCTCGTTCAGATGTGTGCCCAGCAGGTTTCTTTGTGGGAGGAAGTTTGGTTCCCTCCAGAGTTGTCAACGGGCCGGTAAATATATTCGGACAGATTTGATATCAAATGATAGATCTCGGTGAGGTCCATCGTATCTATACTATACGTGCCGGCGTCGGGTTCATTAACATATCGCGGGCCCGACAAGAATGGATGGCAAATTTGGCCAAAATCGACTCATTCTAGCCCGGCCCGCGGCCCGTTAATGGACCCGAAACCGGCCCGTATAGTGTAGGTAAGATGGACCTCGCCGAGATCTATCATTTGATATCAAATCTGTCCGAATATATTGTCTCTACTCTGGTTCCCTCCGATGTGGGTTTTAAGAGGCAATCTGATTCTTCCTGTCTATTGATGTGTCTCTGTGAATTCTCAATCGACATGGTTATTCTTTGTCGAAATTTCACATTTTCAGTTTTATGTGTGTGTTCCTAGAATATTGGCTTCTCTCTCTTCTTGTCGGTGTCGTCGTCTAGTTCCGTTTTTTTTTTCCACATATTGTGGCGTCACGACGATTTCATTTAAAATGTCGTGTAGGAGAGCATGCTTCAATGGATTTGTCAAGAATATCTACACCAGTCGAGAAGAAGAAGTTTTTCGTTTTTTTTTCTTTCCCCCAAATTTTTTTGGTTTTCACTTCCGGAGTGAAAAAGAAGGATCTCTGGCTGACCGTATTTCATTGTCCTGCTTCAAAAAAGCTTGTTTTATACGCTTATTCAACAACGTCCAAAAAAAGAACCGAATCACTCGACAACCCAGCTGCAATGGCTGGGAATATAATTAAGTTTTTTTTTTGCTGGTTACATTCGCCCCTTGAAATCCATCTCACCAAATTTTCGCCCCTCTCTCTCTCTCCTATCTTTCCCGGAGTGGCCGAGGGGGGCCTTCTTCAGTTTTGGCCGAAGCTGTGTCAAAATTACATGTGCTCGTTCATTTCCCTGCTCCTTTTTTCATTTTCCATATACATCCGAATGTATGGCCCTTTTACGAGTTGATCTGAAATGCATGAGGAATATGACATTGATGATGGCGCAACCAACTCGTCTCTTGTCGGTAGAAGCGGAAAGTGGTCAGAAGCGAAGGTTGTCTCCACCGTATGTTTCAGGGGCTCCCCCGTTCCTTGATCGAGTCCTAGAGATGGAACCAAGTGCTCGCACTATTAACGTTATATTTTCAAAAGCGCAGAGGACATCGATCATTTTTTGAAACTGAATGACGCCCCAGGGATTTTTTGTGTCCATATGATTCATGGTCACATAGCCAACACTTTGCGACGGTTTGTGTTGGGTAGAAGGAATAGATGAAGCTTTGCTTTCTGAGCAAACCACTTCCTTACTGTGCTCTGTACCAGCAACGGTCCATCTATATCTTCTAGTCTCATTGTTGGTCTCTCAACTCTACCTGCAATCGGCTTTTCGACAAGGATATCTTCTAGTCTTATGGTCACGAGCCCTGCCTACTCTAAACATTGAAAGACATTGCAGCTTCTCAAATTCGTCGACTCGGTTTTCAGCCTTTTGTCTAGCTAGCTCTATGAGGGGGCACAAATAGTTGATGGTGTGCATTTTTTGTTTCCCAACATATCATCAGTTACCACTATTTTCAGTCAGTACAGAAAAATGAGGTCGAGATATATAGAGATCTATTAGAGAAGCGAGAAAGATGAAGCCGAAAATAAATATTTCACGTGTTTTTTTTTTACTTCTGAATAAGAAAGAGAGAGGGAGTTGATTATGGGCGGGGAGAGAAGGAAGAAAAAGAGAAGAAATAGTCTAGGGGGCAGTCAGTGTGTCTTCCTTTCTTTCTCTTCTTTTGATGATCGACGAGTTGTTTTTTGTTACAAATGAGGATAAAGTGGCGTGCAAGAGAGAGAGAGAGAGAGAGAGGAAGAAGAAGACGCGGAAGATATGTTCCAGAGCTGTGTGTCAAGGTTTTTTTGGGGGGACTAGGACTTGTTCGGAAGCGATATATCCTACCAAAAGTTTTTCGAAAGAAGACTCTAATAAAATTCCATTCTGTAAAGCAGTAGTCCATCAGTCTTCCTTTGTTTTTTTGGTTGGATTCCCGCGGGTGTGAATCTTTTGAGAGACAGCGAGCAGCATGTGGAGGACAGAAGCTCGGCTTGTCAGCTGTGTTTTTTTTTTGTCTTATTCTTCGATCTCGTTTTTCTGATTTTGGTGCTCTTCTGTTTTGTAGAAAGTTGCTCAAGACGCCGCCCTCGTATCCAGGGTTGTTCGGAATGGAATTTTCGGAATGAGTTTGAACGAACACAAATACAATTTTTCGTAGCATTCGGACAAAAATGGGGTCAACAGAAACAATGTTCCTTATTTGGAAGCTGTCGATTGAAAAATAGCTTGTCTGATTTCGAGTTTCAAACAAAGTTATGCCTTGCCATTCTGAAAATACTCCGAACTCGGAATGTTTCGGGATATTTTTGAGTTAGTGGGACATAACTTTGTTAGAAACTGGTGAAATCGAATGGTTTTTTTTTAATCGACAGCTTTTCAAATAAGGAGCATTGTTTCTGTTGACCCCATTCTTGTCCGGATGCTACGAAAAATTTTATTCACGTTCGAACCTATTCCGAAAATTCCATTCCGAACAACCCTGCTCGTATCCGACTTTACCGCGAAATTTGCTCTCTTCCCGTCCCTTTTTTCGGCCTCTTCCCATCCAGCAAAAACCAGTCGAGTTGAGAAGCCTCCTATTCAAATATTCATCATTCATTCCATGTACTAATCATACACTCATCAGATACGTATGACTGACTCCAGAAGAAAGAAGAAAAAAAAGGAGGAGAATTGGACTGAATGAATGATTATCCAGAAATGAGAGGGAAAGAAATATATATATCACTCAAGTTCAGTCAACCGTTCAGTGTATGTAGTTCTATTGAAAACGGGGGAAAAGTCTTGAAATTCCTTCCCAAACGTTTCGTATATCGCGTAATTTTTTGGTTTAACTTTTCCTCATAATCTGGGTCAAGGCAAAATCGAATCTGTAGATTCAGATTCTTAAATCGAAATCCGCAAGATGCTCACGTGGTTCGAGTTATGACCTCACAAAGTTGAGTGAAATGCCATTTTCCCTACTGTTAATATTACCGTAACTTTGTGAGGTCCTAACTCGAACCACGTGAGCATTCCGCAGATTCTGACTTCAGAATCTGAATCTACAGGGTCGATTTTGTTTCGACCCAGATTATGAGAAAAAGATCAACCCAAGAACTAATGCAATCTCCTTGTTAAGAACAACGACGCGTTCTCATTCTGCAAGACGTCAACGCGTTCGTTCTGAAAAGGAAGAAACACGTATACACATACATACACACGAAAAACCACCAGCACAACCACCACAACCGACCCTAATCTATTTTTCGACTTGTTTTGTGTGCCATGTTTTCCGAGACTTATTCTTTTGCTCAGCTTCGCCCTCCCCCATAATGCTTCCGTATGCGAAAGAGTTCTCGAATTGATTTGGTTTCCTTGATATTCTCGTGGTGGCCATGATTCTACGATTTGGACTCCAAGTTTTGGAGGAGGTTCTGTAGAAACGCAGAGCTCGAGATCTTAGCTGATGGACCACAAGGATACCACTTTTGAAGAGCAGAATTCTGAAACTGGAAACGTCAGTAGAAGAAGTAGACGACGAATCGCGTGACGTTCAGAAGTTTGAAGGCTCATGTCGTTCATCATGCCCATTCTCTTCTAATTATCTTCTTGAATTCCTCCTCTCTGCGTATCTTGTTGACCACCCTCTCTGGGTTTTTGAAGACGTCGTCAACACCACCCCACGGCTTCTCCTCGTTCTATAATTATCGTCTTCTCTTCCATCGTCTCTTACCACTTCCAGAGTTCACACCATAGCAATAACGTCATAGCAGCTAGTAACCAGATTTATATGCCACGAATCAACTCGACAGGTGTTTCTCTATAATCTCCTCCTCCTCTTTTATGTTTCTCGCGAAACACGAAAACTTTTTACACATGTTTGAGGTTGACTCTCAAAATCAAGCATCATGGAGTTTCTGCCTCCGAATCTGATTAAGGAAAAACGGGTTTCTATGGTTTCCTAAAACTTCTCAGCTAGTAGCAACTTTTCCGATTCTTCTATCCTCTCTGCTTTTCTCTCTTGATGAAACTAACCCATTGAATTTCAGGTCGTCTCGTCGGCATTCTCTTCCTCACCGAGGAGAAGTGGAATCGGCTGTTCAGACCGGTCAACAATCAACGGCCTTCGCCACGATGAGTAGTAGTGTGAACTACACGTCCCTCTCAAATCTCACCACCTTCGGTCTTCTTCCATCTAACGATCTAACCACTACTACTACTACTACATCACTCCTCGATACGTCAACACAACTCATCGACTCATGCGACGATCTCAACATTTCATGCTCTTGCCACACCGAGTACACGAGTTACGAAGGTTTGGAACGGTAAGAAAGAGAGCGATTTGGATTCGAGATTGAACTGTGAATGTTTTCAGAGTGACACTGGGTCTCGTCGCCGTGCCAGTCATCATGTTCGGCATCATGGCGAACGTGACGTCGATGCGCATCTTCACGCATAGAATCATGTCTGGCTCGTCGATCAACTGGTATCTGGCGGTGCTGTCCGCGTCCGACACTCTCATCCTCGTCTCCGCATTCTTCGTTCTCTCGTTGCCCCGTTTCGGCGAGTACCTAACGTGGTGGCGAGCCAACTATATCAGGTACACCGATTGATGTGGTCTTTCTCTGTTTTTGCTTTTCTTTTTCGGTTGCTTCATCGTTTTTCGTGGTTCGTGTTTGTTTGTACATCTTTTCAATATCCTCATATTCTGTTCTATCACTTCATGTCCACTATTCACTTCTCCTGTAACGTTTACACCTCGGTTTTCCTTTTGCTTTTCTCATGTTTGCATATATGCCATTTACGAGTGTGTAGAATCGTTTCGTAGCAATAAAGTAACACGTCTCCATCAATGGTTTCAGCTACTCGGTGACACCATACATGTACGGTCTAATGATGACCGCGCAAACGTGCAGCGTGTTCATGACCGTCGGCGTGTCGGTGCATCGCTACATCGGCGTGTGCCATCCGTACAAGTCCGTCGAGTGGCTGCCCAAGAAACGCGTCACCACATTCATCATTGGGTTGCTCACGTTCTCGGTGGTCTTTAACACTACCCGGTTTTTCGAGGTGATCATAGAAGGGGGGGGCTCTTGAGAGTACACCTAATAACGTGTCAGGTTCACATCTCGAACGTTTGCTACCGCGCCAACATCGACTACTACATGCCGTCGCTTCAACCGACGGCTCTCCGAATGAACGACCTCTACCGGCAAATCTTCTTCGGCTGGGTGTACACCATCGTCATGTACGTGATACCCTTCACACTGCTCATCGCCCTCAACTCGATGGTGTTGGCGGCGGTCAGGCGGTCCCGGCGCATGCATATGGTCTCGCAGGTATCATATCAAACAGCGCGCTAATAGTAAAACTGCTCAAATGAATTCAGTGCGGTGCGGAGAGTGAGGAGTTCTCGAAGAAGGCGGAGCGAAAAGAGCGGCAAACGTCGATTATGCTCATCGCAATTGTGCTGCTGTTCATCGCGTGCAATACGCTCGCTTTCGTGTGCAACATCATGGAGAACATGGGTGCATACGGCGAGGTGTACAACACACTGGTCACGTCGAACAATTTGCTGGTGAGTATGAGAGAAGACAGTGTTCAGATTATAGCTAAAGTTCATACACAAATAGTTCATACAGGACGTTGAGAAAATCTCGAGACACCACGAAAATCGGGAAAGGGTAAACGATCGAGGAACAAGGATCGGAGACAGTGGGCGGAGCATAACGCACGAGTTTTCAAGGCTTTTCACAGTCGAATACAACCGATTCTCGTTCTCCGTTCGTTCACCCTTCCTCGATTTTCGTGGCGTCTCAAAATCCCGTCGAGGATTGGTTTACAGTACCGTCCAGTAAGATGTACGATTCGGACATTTTCAGTGTAAAATGGCCAACATTGAGCAGTTGAAAAAGTATGTTCCGAACACTCAATTTATATAAAACTTGATGAGTGTATCAAGCAACTCTAGATCTTCATTTTTGTAGTTGACAACTTTCAACAAAATTCACAAACAAGCCAGTTATGTCGCGTTTAAGATCATTGGTGCAAAAAAGTTGGAAGTTTGCACCACGTTTTGATGTGACTATAACTCACTTCACAGCAATTTTCGAAAAAAGTTGTCAACTACAAAAATGAAGGTTTAAGGTTGCTTGATACACTCATCAAGTTTTATAAAAATCGAATGATTGGAACATGCATTTTCAACTGCTCAAAGTTGGCCATTTTGCACTAAAAATGGTAATCTTTCTGGACGGTTCTGTGCCTTCACTAGTCAGTTCAAACCAGCACAAAAATCATCTGACCGTGATCCAAGCCAGTAGCATTTAGTTTTCTTCATCTCGGTTCAATGAAAACTGAAAAAGTATAAGTTTTGCAGGTGATAATCAACGCGTCGTGTAATATATGCGTCTACATGCTGTTCTCGGACAAGTACCGTATGCTTCTTCGCTATTACATCTTCTGCGACTGGTCCCGTCAAGGAGAGCTTCTTGTTAGTTCTGTTCTAACATGAACACCAATTTCCAATTCCAATTTATATATATATTTTTTTCATCCCCTCCCACCCCCTGCGTCGTTTCAGTTGTTTCCTACGTTCATTGTTTTTTTTTCCGGGTTTCATTCTAGTCGTGTGCATGCTCCGACACAGTTTTATTTTATATTCCCTCCCCCCCACCTCATTCACAATCAGTAGAGAGAAAGAAGTGATGACAAATTGTGACATAAAATCTTCAAATTTCTAGATTGATCGCTTCGAAAAAAGTCAGGCATGATGAGCACGAGCTGGGTACAACTACCTTCTACTACGCGATTTCGTCGTGTGCTGCTATTCATACTGTGACAACTATTGGTGAATGTAACCCTTTGTACAAAACCGGTTTTATTGATACTGGATCCTTGCAACATCGAATAAACTCATGAATCTTACCCTCCTATTTCTCTTCCATATGTCAAACTTCGAAAGTCTTGTGGGGAAGTGCCGCAAATAATGTACAGTACCGGACAAGCAGCTATCAACTTTTGGTTTTTCATGCATATTTTGAGCTGAAAACTTGCACAAATGATCAACATGTGCTTACACATGTTTTTGCCAAATGTTGTCTCAAAACTCCCAAAGAATAAAAAATTAGGTGATTTTTTTTCGAAATCTGAAAATTTTGAACTTTCTGAACTTTTTTTTGGAGAATCTTCAAAAGGTGGGCGGCTTCTTGCCTGAAAATGGTTATATAATAACAACCCAATATGTCATCGGAAAACTGGGACTCCTGCGATATTTGGAAAACCAAAACTTGGGTATCCAGAATCCCAAAAATCTCATAGTTGGGAGCACATTGCAAAGTCTGGGAAGCGATAGAAAAAAAGAGTTTGACATGTGCAAATTTTGTGAGATAGAGTTCTCCAAGACCTTCGGATCCCGCACAACGTCGTTTTCTGTCTAGCTCTAGGTGGAAACCTGCAAATGTTTGACTATAACAAGCGACCACGTTCAGAAGTAACATGATTCATTAAACAATAGATTCAATGCAGCTTCCCGTTTCACCGTTCTTTTCCAGATTTGATTGGGCAATATTATCCGGATATCATTCGAGCATCATTTTCAGTAGAGACCTTTTCAGAAAAAAAACATCATTTATTCAAAACAATAATTTCAAAGTCTCAACGTCAGTTTCAAAGACCGTTTCTAAGACCCACTTTCAAAGTTTTTTTCAGATTTTCAGATTTTCAGGTTTTCAGATTTTCGGACTTTCAGATTTCAGATTTTCAAAGAGCCACTCAAGTTTTCATCTTCCTCTTTTTTCAGTACCCTTGACAGAAGCTTCTACACTTTTCTGAAGCCGTTCAATTTTCCGTTTTTTTTTTTTTTTTTTTTTTTTTTTTTT
>LR543337.1:98315-127481 GCA_900536305.3 Caenorhabditis sp. 40 LS-2015
TTTTTTTTTTTTTTTTTTTTTTTTTTTTTTTTTTTTTTCAGATTTGAAAGGACAGTACGTCATGCTAGCATCATTTTCAGTGTTTGTTGATCGGGACTCTTTCGGAAGAAACATCATTTATTCAACACAACATGCAAAATCTCAACGTCATTTTCAAAGACCCTTGGATTCTCAGTCAATTTTCCAAGTTTTCTTGATCTTCAAGATTTTTTTCGAAGAAAAACACACACTCTCAAAAAGAACATCATTTATTAAGAAAGTGAATTCGAATATGGAACTTGTCTCTTCAATTTCTCAGCATTTTTCACCTCTTTCAATTTTGTTTTTCCACCTAAAAACCCATGGCTTTCGACGTTTTTTCTACAGTTTTTTTTGGTTTTCAGGGTCTTTTTACTCAGAAAAAAACATCATTTATTCAAAACAATACATTCAAAATCTCTATGTCTTTCCATTATGTTTTTTTTATTTAGATTTATTAGTCTATTATTCTCTCACCATTTTCGAACATTCCAGCCTCAATTTTCATTATTTTCACACTTTCCTCATACCGTATCATTCATTTTCAACTTCAGATTTTGAGTACAACCTTTGACCTTTTCGTTTCTGAAAATTTTACAACTTCTACCACAACCTGGACCAGTGGAGCATTTTTGAGTTGTTTTCTGACCTATGAAACAATCCGTTTCCACCTGTTTATCATTTTCAAAGAGACCCTTTTTTCTCAGTCAATTTTCCAGTTTTTATTGATTTTGAAGACAAAAAAACACACCTTCAGACGAAACATCATTTATTGAGAAAAAAATATATACGAATATGGAACTTTTTTTCAATTTTTCAGCATTTTTAACCACTCCAGATTCATGGTTTTTTTTTTCATTTTTCACCTGTTACTTTGTTTGTTTTAACCCATTTTTTCGACGTTTTTTCTACACTCTTTTTGGTTTTCAAGATCATTTTTCAGAAGAAAACCAATTTAATCTGAACCTCTTTGATATTTGATATTACTCAATATTTTCAATTTTTTAAACTTTCATTTTTATTCTTTATTGAAACCTCTTGGTTTTGAGACAACATTTTTTTGACACTCTACACCCAATCGAACCATTTTTGTTTATTTATATGTTTATAGTTCTTGAAAACACTTGATTTTTAATGATTTTTCCATATTTTTTCCCCAACATTTCATTTCAGAACAAAGAAACACCCGATGGCAACGAATTTGCTAACCCAGATTTTTTTTTTGAATTTTTGATCTACGAGTGTGTTTCTCCATAGTTTTAACCATCCCAGCTGAACTTTTTTAATTCTTGAAACACTTTTTACACTTTTTTGAACATGCTCAGAGCAATTTTCGACTGTCTTACACCTTCTGAACCTTTTTCTTTTCAACGACTCTTGTTTTTATTTTTGGTTTTTCATTTTCCAGCCTCCGTCCCACTTTTCTGACAACGAGATGGACAATGCTGTCCAGATTTCCCTCTACGAAATGATTCAAAATTTCTTACCTGTTACTTCATTTCAGAGCAACTAACCCGACGAATGCGAAATTCCGTACCCGAACATTTTTTTCATTTTCGCAGTTTTTTTTTCTAGTGACAGTGAGTGTTGTGAGGTTTAGGTTAAGGTTTCGATTGTGTTTTGTATATGCTTATGTGTTAAGACTCCCGGATGGACGAGGTTGTCCAGATTTCCATCTAAGAAAATACGCTGGGCGAATCCCTAGGACTGTAAGTGTTGTGTGGTTTAGGTTAAGGTTCAGTTTCTGTGTTTTGTATATGCTTATGTATTAAGACTCCCGGATGGACGAGGTTGTCCAGATTTCCATCTAAGAAAATACGCTGGGCGAATCCCTAGGACTGTGAGTGTTGTTAGGTTTAGGTTAAGGTTTAGTTTCTGTGTTTTGTATATGTTCATGTATTAAGACTCCCGGATGGACGAGGTTGTCCAGATTTCCATCTAAGAAAATACGCTGGGCGAATCCCTAGGACTGTAAGTGTTGTTACGTTTAGGTTAAGGTTTAGTTTCTGTGTTTTGTATATGCTTATGTATTAAGACTCCCGGATGGACGAGGTTGTCCAGATTTCCATCTAAGAAAATACGCTGGGCGAATCCCTAGGACTGTAAGTGTTGTTACGTTTAGGTTAAGGTTTAGTTTCTGTGTTTTGTATATGCTTATGTATTAAGACTCCCGGATGGACGAGGTTGTCCAGATTTCCATCTAAGAAAATACGCTGGGCGAATCCCTAGGACTGTAAGTGTTGTGAGGTCTAGGTTAAGGTTCAGTTTCTGTGTTTTGTATATGCTTATGTATTAAGACTCCCGGATGGACGAGGTTGTCCAGATTTCCATCTAAGAAAATACGCTGGGCGAATCCCTAGGACTGTNGACGCAGAGAAGTCAGATTTTGTGATAAAATATCGGGCAGAAATGAAATTTTTAACTTTTCCTCCGAAAACAAAATTTTCACTACATTTCATCTCAACACACATTTTGTCTAATGATGGCTTACGGGGAGCCCTTTGGGATTTTGCAAATCATTTTGGCATTTCTTTTGAATCTCTTCTGATTCTTCTAAACCTCCAGAGTACTAAAACTTCTGCAATTCTTTTAGATTCATTAGAGCTTCTAGAAAACTCAAAGATCTCAAAGATCAAGAATTCTCTGAACTTTTTGAGTTTCCCGATTCCTCGGAATCAGTCTTAAAATCCGCAGAATCATATCAGTTGGCACCGGAATTCGAGTTATTCTCAAGATTCCGATACAACATTCAGACTTTTTCGAACCCTCTGAATCATACAGAGCACTCACTGAGAATACCAATGGAGAAATTCCGAAGTTCTGTGTTCTGTGTAGAATCCCCTTTTAGAATCTCATCCATCACCCCTCTTCTTCCAATCCTCCCTCCCTCCTTCCCATACAATAGATTTTTGAATCGATTTTTTCTCGATTCCCTCTCCCATTCCCAGCAACGTCACACACACACATAAAAAATATATGCAAGATGAGGTAGAGAGAGAGAGAGAGCCATCGCCAGCAACGCTAACATAGACAGTATTGAGGGTCGAGAGACGAAGAGTGCCCCCATAAGCGCCGCCCCTCTTTGCAGTCGTTTTCCGGGAGGGTGTCGACACATGTGTATGGTTTATGCCGGCCGCCGCAGACGGTTTTCTCTTGTCCTCTCCTTTATTAATCATTGCTTTATCTTCAGCTCACTGTTTTTTTTTCTTCAGAATCTTCATACCTCAAAAAAAAACTACCTCAATGTATCCAGTTCGTCGCTCTCGCCAGATGCAGCCGATTACCGCCGCGGAAGCCGAAGAATGGGGAATTCTGGGATTAAGTGAGTCAAAAATTTATCGAATCTGTGATTTGAAAAAGCATTTTTAGTGCCAGTCTACGACGCCCCAGCTCAGCAAGAAGTCTCCGATTCAACCATTCCAAGAGGACATGGTCAAGCTGGATCGTCTGGAAATGCGGATCAAGGTTAGTTGATGAGTCATCATAGCATGAAAATACATTATTTTAATTATAAACTGTTGACTTTTGAGTCGTAGACATTATTCATTTTGGTGATTCATGTGTGTAATGAGGTCCATTAGGAAATCTGGGGATACCTAGAAGGGTTAAGTTATCTCATAACTTTGCTCGAAATTATTCAATTTGCATAGAATTTGTCGTAGAACTTACATAGATCAACTCTTTGGTCACTGTGTTACCAATTTTTAGAACTAAAAACTTTTGAAATTTTTCAACAAACAGCGAGCTTTCGAACAATGGTTTTCTAAGCTGGGTAGGAATCAGATCTTCAACTATAACACGGCTGAAAATAATTTGAATCCTTCCAAATTTTGACAAAAGATTTGTCTTACGGGGTTGTTCAGGGAGCCGGCAAAAAACTATAAATAAATAAAAACTCCGCCAAAACTCTGAATTCCAGCCAATATTTCAAATACGATATTTTGACCCCAAATTTTAGCAATATGATTCCTATAGTTTTCTCCAGTTTCTTTCAAAGTTTCAGGCGGATTGGTTCAGTCTCTGAGTTTTGGCGGAATTTTGTTCATTTTTGGTAGTTTTTTGCCGGTTCCCTGAATAAATTTAGCTACAATAATGTCTGAAAATTTCTAACACTTGATGTATCCTTTCGCTGAAGACTGGCTGTAATGAAAAAAAAGGGTATTATGAAGTTTCAGGACCCACACCACCTGCTCAAGCCACTTCGAGGCAACCGACCAATGAGACCGTCAACACCAGAACGACCGATCTAGTGGTGGAAAGGATGATCCAGGACATCCTCAACAAGGAGGTACCAGGTGAAGAAGCTCATCGCAGAGGTTAGTAAAGATAATATAGGACTCTTGTTCTATGTAAAACTCTTTTCTTTCTGTTATATAAGCGCACTCCTTATCTGCCCTTTAATCAACCTTAACTCTATTGCTGTGACAGATATCAAAAAGTAGTCAACTGACAAACTGTTCAGGATATATATGAGCAATGTTTTTGTAGTTGACAACTTTTGGCCATCTCCGACAAGAACCTACATATACCGTACTGGCCAAAAAAAATGCGCGTTCGAAGATTTTCAGGGCAAAACGGTCAACTTTGAAGACTGCAAATCAGCTCTTAACAGACCGATTTTTCTGAAAATTCGTGGATGTATCAAGCAACCCTAGATCTTAATTTTTGTAGTTGACAACTTTTTACAAAAATTACAATCTAGTAAGTTATGTCCCGCATAGTTACGCGACTTTAAAATTCAGTACATTTCAGTGCAAATTTCGACCTTTTTCGGAACCATGATCTTTACTGCGGCATAACTAGCTCAATTGTCATTTTCGAAAGAAGTTTTCAACTACAAAAATGAAGATCTAAATGTGCTTGATACACCCACCAAGTTTTATAAAAATTGAGTGTCCGGAACATACTTTTTCAACTGCTCAAATTTTACTGTTTTGCACTGGAAATCAACAAATTCGCATTCTTTTTGGCCAGTATTTGGTCAAAGTGACTTGATTAAACCATATCCTCTGCTTAACTGCCCATTTGTTCACCTCTTATCTTCAAACATGTCCTCTAATTAAACATCTAGTTTTTATGCTCACGATTCCTTCCTCACATCCAACTGTTGCTCCAAAAATCTTTAAAAGGATTAGTATAACCTAAAGCTCATAATTAATGCTCTTCCCTCTCCTCCTTCTCTAACACCCATCTGTCTTGTAACCTAATCGTTTTATTGTCCCCTCCTCTCTTTTCGGCTATAGTTTTTGCCGCGTTTCTCTGGTGACAGCCGACGGGGAATGTGTCGGTATCTAGACTAAAAGGTGTCAGAATATAAACAACCGTAGTGGGGACTATCCAAGACAGATATTCGATTGAAATAAGGGACAAATTGTTTTTCAGAACTCGCTCCTTACTTCCCCAATGGCATTCCCCCAATCAACTACAAGAGTTGCCCCGGGATCGCTGAAAAGATTGATGGTGAGTTGGTTTCAATATTTTCTCATTCCCAACCACTCAACTTCAGATTTCCGCAATCTCGCGAAGCAAGTTGAAGCCAAGAGGAAGGAGTTGAAGGACAAGCAGAGGATGGTTGAGGAGAGTGAGCAGCAAATCCAAGCTCACGAGGCCACCCAGAAGAGAAGAGCGGCGGCCATGAAGTTGAAGCTTTTCGTGGAAAAGGAGAAGATCGTGGAGGCTCGTCGGAAGGTCAGCGTCGAGGTGGCTGAGTTGAAGAAGGCATCGGCGAGCTTCCGGTTCTCATTTCCGGGGGATTCGCAGAAAATCCAGAAAGCGATTGACCACGTCGCTGAGGAATTCGGTTACAAGTATGCCGAACTGGAGCAGTCGTATAAAAGTGAGTAATTGAAGTTCTAGAATTTTGAAATGATTTCCTATTTTTAGGGCCGAAGAGACTCATGGTTGCTCCAGAAGATATGGAGGTGGTTTGGGAGGAGGAAGTCTACATGGAAGAGGATCTCCAGGACCAAACCGAGGAGCTCATGGATGAGAGCGAGGACTTGGATGAAGCCTCAACTTCCCACGAATGCCAAGATCCTCCACAAGAACTCCACGACTTCCACCGTCACCTGGCCATGGATCTTGAGGATCTCTGGGTGGATCCTGATGAGGTCGACCAAGACGACATGGGCGAAGAAGATGACGTCGACTTGGATGCCGCATTCTTCGAGGAGCAGTCACACCTTCAGGCGCTCGAAGAGGAGGACGACTTCTTCGAAAAACTCTACGAAGACTACAATAATGGTCCGGTGTTCTTGGGAGAGGCTCAGGAGCAGATGGTTCCTGGCACAGAGGCTCGTCGAGTTTTGAGTGTTCGAGAGGTAATTTTAGTGTCATTCTCAGTTATTGAACATTGTAATTTCAGATCGTAGAACTCGTCGAGCAAATGGTGCCAGGAATCGATTCCGAAGAAGCCTGGGAGGAAATGGAGGAATCGGCTGTAGCTGACGTTGAGCACCAGCTGAAGGTAACAAAAAATCTAGTGGCATACAATTTTATTGATTGATTTTAGAACCTCTACATTGGAGAACATCAGCTCGAAGATGGGACTGCTCGAGATGGGGAGGACGATCTGGAGCGGAATGTCTTTGATTTGGATGGTGGCGAGGATCAAATGATCATTCGAATGGAGCAGGACCCAGTTGAGCATGGTGTAACCGCTGTCATCCAGAGAATGCTTCTATATGATGAAAGCAGGGATGAAGCTCTCCGGCAACTGGATTTGGAGCGTCAACAACAGCATCAGCATCTCATGGACCATCGTGAGCAGAATCTGGACCTCGATCTTGAGCCAGTTGAGCCGGTGCAAGACGTTCAGGATCCAGAAGACCCTGATCTGCCAATGGATCTTGCTCAAGTTCTCCGAGCAGTTTTTATGGATCTAGAGGAGGAGATGGATGTTGCCGTGGAGGATCGAGATCGCGCCTTTGCTCCAGACGTCGATTTTGAGGCTCAAATGGATCCCGTCGAGCTGCCGCAGGATCTAGAAGTCGATGAGGCTCCGGAGGATGACCCCATGCCGATCCTCCACCCAAACCTCGGTATGGACGATGATGAAGAGGGCTACGAGGACATGCCCATCCTTCAATTGGAAGGTTCCCGAATCGACCAAGTTCTTCGGGAAGTTGGAGAGGACTCCTCCTTCGGGAGGATTATTCTCGCCTGGCGTCAACACGCCGAATCTCAATCTGCGGCGATTCCTGGAGTTGGTGGGTGACAGATTCTTATCCTCATTCATAGTACCTGTCAAAATTTCAGATCTCACACCCCACCTCTTCAATCCCCACGGTGTCAGGAAGGGTCCGCAGCCCGTTCTTCGGGTCAGGTGCAACAAGGACTTGTACATGCTGCAAGTCGAGAGAAATGAGGGAGAGAAGAAGAATGTTGAGGAGAGAAGTGAGTGGAGAAAGAATCCTACTAGTAAACTTTGGAAATATTTCAGAGATCTTGTGGGCGGCCGTGGATCCGCAAACAAAGAAAGTCTACAGTGAGCACCGGGTGTTCATCCAACGTCTCCAAGCAGATCAAGCAGGACAGAAGTGGGTGCTCCCAATGGACGCCTGCGATTATGAGAAGGAAATTGAGAAATGAGAGGGCTCTGTTTTTTAATGATACCGGTTTTTCGATACATTCTGGTGTGTGATTTTCAATTACCCGATTCATTCTGATATTTGGTGAGTGTATCAAGCAACTCTAGAGTTCCGTTTTTGCTGTTGACAACTTTTCATTATAACTCAAGGCAAGAAAGTTAGGAAGCTTTGAAGTTTCGCGCTACCTAACTGACTAGATTTTGGTTATATTGAAAGGTTAGAAACTACAAAAATGAAGCTCTCAAATTGCCCAATACACCCACAAAACTTTAGAAAATCGAGTAGTCGGAAATCGTTTTTCAACTCCTCCAAATTTGAACTATTTTTTTCACTGAAAATCCCTTGCCAGTACTATACATTTTTATGTATTTTTTTCTCATTTGGTGCTCTTTCTTCCGTTCTGATGTCTTATCAAAAGTTTTGCTTTTGTATTTTGTTTGTTTTGTTTTTTTTAATGCTTATGTATTTTTCCTCATATGTGTATGTTTTCTTTCATTGTAATGCCTTACCAAAAATTATACTGAATAAAGTATCTTTCAATGAAACTTTTTGTCTAGACTCACTTGGGTAGATCAAAAAGTCCACAAAGTTTTTATGGAGTGGCGCCAAAATCAACAGTGTTTTTCGCCATTCCAATCTGAGATCTCCCAGTTTTTTTTCTCAGTTTTTCTGGAGATTTTCGTTTTGCATTTTTTTCTTCTCCAACTTCCGGAAGATTCAACATTTTCAGCAAAATGAACTGGTACAACCAGCGGCCACCCAAATCTACACTTGAAAAGGTTCCTGTCGAACACGGGAGTCCTCGTGAATACCGTGTAGGTGTCAAACTCTCGGCTTGCAATTCCACATATTGTTTTTCATTTTTCAGTTCTTCTCCAAAAATTATGTCACGTTTGAAATGAGCGAGTTGATAAGGCAAACGCTTCAGCAGCTTCAAAAACATAAAGGAGGAGCAACTATCCAAAGGGGAACGTGCCTAACTTTGCTTCAACACTACGGCTGGAGCTCCTGGAAGCTTCATAAGGAGGCTTTAAAATACGGCGTTGGCTATATCCAAAAAACTGCTGGATTGATGCCAAAGAAACCATTATACGCGCAGGAGAGTCCAAATGAAGAGCGTGAGATTTTGGTGAGGAACGACGGGTTTCATCGAGTTTTGTTTTCAGGAGAATGCGGATGTTGCACAACGAAACTTTTGATCATGTATCTGCGTAGCCTCGAATGCGACCATTGGTTTTGTGTCGGATGCTGGAGGATTTATTTGTCAGGGCAGTTCGAAACGAAGAATCGTCGAATCGAATGCATGACTTTTGGATGTAATCTTGTGATCCATGATGAATTGGTGAGAAAGTCTGAAGGCTCACTCGCCTCACTGCTACTGCTACTAGTGAACAATTTTTTTGCGTTTTTGATGACTCTCACACGGGAATATTTTAAGTCTTGAGGCTAACCAGTAGTAATAACCTATGTAGTTCGAAAGAGGATTGTCTAAAACCTATATTTCTGCGTTCAAAACCTGCTAATAAGGATTCTGAGCTCCAGTTATGGGCTCTCAAAGTGCCTAAAAGACGATTTTGGGGTCCATTCTTCAGTGGAAATTTCACGTAGAACTCTCAAAAGTTTTTTTCCTCAGAAAATGAGCTTTGCAAGCCTATTTTAGGCATTTTGAGAGCCTATAACTGAACTTTAAAATTCTTATTAGCAGGTTTTGAACGCAGAAACATAGGTTTTAGACACTCCTCTTTCGAACTACATAAGTGATTACTACTGGTTAGCTTATCGACTTAAAACATTCTCTGGTCAGTCTCGAAACGGTCAACTTTGAGGAGTTGAAAAAATAATTTCGAATGACCCAATTTCCTGAAATTTCGTGAATCAATTGAAGAACACTTGATCTTAATTTTTGCAGTTGGTAAAAACCTTTTCATATGGCCAAAATCAAGCCAGTTAGATAATGTTTTGTGCCGCGACCCTAACCTTACCCTGCGCCTCTTTAACTTATGACGACCTAACTAATTTGTCTTCAGCTCTCGTGAAAAGTTTTGAACTACAAAAATGAAGATCTAAGATTGCTTAACCAACTCTTAACTTAACAATCTTTCAGATACTCCGAATCTGCGGGAAAACCGATACACTACTCAAAAAATTCGATGACTGGAAGTTCCACGTCTACATAGGCGACAGCCCATACACAGAATGCCCAGGCGACGATTGTACGTATTTCGTGAAGGTTCTCCAGCACCCCACTCGAGTTCGCAAGATCACGTGTCGGTGTAGAAGGCACGTTTATGTAAACCCGTGCTGTAACGAGTGGCACGCGCCCGTGCCGTGCAAGGCTTGGCAAATGTGGCACCGACATCATCCGGGGCCTGCCGATGTGGCGAACAACAATGTAATATACTACAAGTTTTGCCCAGGAAAACGATGCGGTATCCCGATCGAGAGGAACGAGGGGTGTTTTCATATGACGTGTTCAAAATGCCATCATGAGTTTTGCTATTTGTGCCTGGAGCCTTGGAAGTCACTGGTGCATACCAGTCAGACTAAAGTGTGCACCTTGTGAGATGTTCTCTTTTCACTAAAATTCAAAATCTCGAAATTTCAGCATGACGAGAGAAAATACGAAACCTGTTTCCGAAGAAACCATGTTGTTCCGTGATGGCAGATTCAAAATAAATTTTGACAAATGTCAGAAGTTCAAAAATCCGATTATCAAGGCAAATGTAAGCGCAATCAATTTCCGTCGGTTCAACTCAGTCATACTTTTTTTAGATTCGAGACAAGTTTATTAACAACAAAAAAGTGCTGAAAGGTTTCAAATTTTCCGAAGAAGAAGAAACTCGCCTGACAAGATCCTACAAGCTACTTTCCTATTGTCGTAACTCTCTGGTTGCCCTGTACGTCTTCGACTTCTTCGTGCGTTTTCTGAGAGATAATGACAAAGCTTGGTTTGAAAAGGAGCTGCGAGACTTTGGAACCAGCTGGGATCGTTTATCCAATTTGCTACAACACAACTTGAGATTAGTCAAGGAGGAGAAAAATGTTCGGGAGTGGTTCAAAAACATGGAAACGTCAGGCAATAATGTGGAAACGATCCAAAAAGACTTTCTAAGGGGAATTAATAAGCTCACTGATAATTTGGCTTATGAGTTTAGAATCCCGCTTTAATTTCTTATATGTTATTCTTGCTAATAATGAGCTCTTGAAGCAGGTGTAAATTTTACTATTTCATTGATTGTTTATTTTTCTATTTGGTTGTTCATCCCACTAATAACTCTTTATCTCGGTTGTATTGTGGCTTTGAAGTTGAATAAATTGTGACGCAGTATTTTCTTTAAGGTTTTATACAGTTGAGTTTTTCTCAAGAGTTTCTATTTTTCACATATATGAAATGAAACCTGGGCTCAGCTGCCGTAATCGCTCTTTGAACTGCTTTCAACATTTTCGCAGTAAATTACTACTCAAATTTTTAACTACTCAAAAGTCTATGTCTGAACAGTTCGAGAAGGCGATTGAGGAATGAGAGCTCTGTTTTTTTTTTGTGTTGATGATTACTGTTTTTTCATATTGTGGTGTTGGAAACAGTGATTTTAAATCACCCCATTTCGCTGAAATTTGCTGAGTGTATCAAGCAACTCTAGATTTTCGTTTTTGTAGTTGACAACTTTCCATTATAACCAACCTCAAGATAGTTAGGAAGTTTTGACTGACACGAACTCAAGTTTCGCGAAACCTAACTGACTAGATAGATTTTTGTATATTGGAAGCTTATGAACTACAAAAAATGGAGCTCTCAAATTGTCTAATACAT
Source organism: Caenorhabditis sp. 40 LS-2015 (assembly GCA_900536305.3). Lineage (NCBI taxonomy): Eukaryota > Metazoa > Nematoda > Chromadorea > Rhabditida > Rhabditidae > Caenorhabditis > Caenorhabditis tribulationis. The sequence continues at coordinate 109,734 of LR543337.1, forward strand.
CCACAAAACTTCGGAAGTATCGAGGAATCAGGAATCGTTTTGCAACTCCTCCAACTTTTTTTTTTCACTGAAAATCACTGGCCAGTACTATAATTGTTGTTGTTGTATTTTTTTCTCGTTTCTCTATTTGTTTGCATTGCGATATCTTACCAAAATTCACAATGAATGAAGTATCTTTCAATGACACTTTTTGTCTAGACTCCCTTGGGTAGATCAAAAAGTCCAAAAAGTTTTTATGGAGTGGCGCCAAAATCAACAGTGTTTTTTGTCATTCCAATCGGAGATCTCCCAGTTTTCCTAGATTTTCAGTTTTGCATTTTTTCTTCCCCAACTTCCGAGTCCATACGCACCAACACTCCGCTTTTGTCAGTGCCGAAAGATTCAACATTTTCAGCAAAATGAACTGGAGCAACCAGCGGCCACGCAAACCTACACATGAAAAGGTTCCTGTCGAAAACGGGAGCGCTGGTGAATACAGTGTAGGTGTCAAATTCTCCACTGGCAATTCCTCTATTTTTTTCCTTTTTCAGTTCGCCAGCAAAATATATGTCCTGCATGCAATGAGCCAGTTGATAGAAAATACGCATCAGGAGCTCAAAAAACTGAGAGGAGGAGAGAAAATCGAAATTGGAATGTGCCTACCTTTGCTTCAATACTACGGCTGGAGCTCCTGGAAACTTCAGAAGGAGGCTCGAGAACATGGCTTTTATACTATCCAGAAAACTACTGGAGTGCAGTCAAGGAAACCATTGTACGTGCAGGACAGTTCCTACAAAAACCGTGAGACTTTGGTGATGAAAAACAATTTCATCGAGTTTTACTTTCAGGAGATTGCGAAGTTTGTGGAAAAGACCAAGTTCCGCCCACGCATCTGCATAGCCTCGAATGCTATCATTGGTTTTGTGTCAAATGTTGGAAGATTTATTTGTCGGCGGAGTTTGAAACGACGAAGCCCAAAATCACATGCATGAAGTTTGGATGTAATCTTGTGATCTATGATGAAAAGGTGAGAGAGTCTGAAGGGTATTTTTCCACTGCTTACATTCGACTTTTCTGATATACTGGAATTCTCTTCCCGTCACTTTAACCAAATTTATCTCTGTTTAGTGTAACGGATATCAAAAAACGGTCAACTAACAATCTGTTAAACATGAGAAACATTTTATTAGCTGATCATTTGTTTTTAACTATTACAGGAACTCAGATAAACTTGCACAATGGTGGGAGTCGGTCTATCAGGAGAAAAACTGTACTTTCGATCTGCCTTTTTCAGGTAAAAAATATCGATGGAATAACCACTACACTACTGAAAAAATTCGATGACTGGAAATTCAACGTCTACCTGCAAAACAGCTCATACACAAAATGCCCAGGCCCCAAATGTACGTGGTTCGTGAAGGTTCTCCAGCGCCCTACTCGAGTTCGCAAGATCACGTGTCAGTGTGGAAAGCACGTTTATGTAAACCCGTGCTGTAACGAGTGGCACGCGCCCGTACCGTGTAAGGCTTGGCAAATGTGGCACCAACATATTCCGGGAACTGACGGTGCGGTGGAAAAAGATGGACGATACTACAAGTTGTGTCCTGGAAAACGGTGCGGAATCGCGATCGAGAGGAACGAGGGGTGTCTGCATATGACGTGCTCAAAATGCCATCATGAATTTTGTTGGCTGTGCCTGAAGCCCTGGAAGTCAGTGGAGCATTCCGGTGCTACTAGAGTGTGCAGCATGTGAGATGTTCTCTTTCACCAAAATTTAGAATCTCGAAATTTCAGCATGACGAGAGAAAATACGAAGCCTATTTCCGAAGAAACCCTGTTGTTCCGTGATGGCAGATTCAATATAAATTTCAAAATGTGTGAGAAGTACAAAGATCCGAATATCAAGGCAAACGTAAGCGCAATTAATTTCTGTCGGTTCAACTCAGTCTTACTTTTTGCAGATCCAATCCAAGTATAATAACAACAGGAAAGTCCTGAAAGCCTTCGAACTTTCCACTGAAGAAGTTAGCCTGACAAGATACTACAAACTATTTTTCCATTGGCGCAACTCTCTGGTTGCCCTGTACGTCTTCGACTTCTTCGTGTATTTTCTGAAGGATGCCCACAAGGCTTGGTTTGAAATAATGATGCAAAAGTTTGGAGCCCGCTGGGATCGTTTATCCCATTTGCTACAACATGATTTGAGACTAGTAAAGCAGGAGCGAAATATTCGGGAGTGGTTCAAAAAGATGGAAACGTTAGCCAAGAGAGTGGAAGAAACCCAAAAACAGTTTCTAAGGGGAATTAATAAGCTCACTGATCACTTGGCTTATGAGTTTAGAATCCCGCTTTAATTTCTTATGTTATTCTTGCTAATAAGTAGCTTTTGAAGCAGGTGTAAATTGTTCTATTTCACTGATTGTTTATTTTTCTATTTGGTTGTTCATCCCACTAATAACTCTTTATCTCGGTTGTATTGTGGTTTTGAAGTTGAATAAATTGTGAAGCGGCATTTTCATTAAGGTTTTGTACAGTTGACGTTTTCTCAGGAGTTTCTATTTTTGACATATATGAAATGAAACCTGGGCTCTCGAATGTACTATTCGCCAACCTGCGGAAGTTTCTAGAAGTCAAGGTATTCCCTCCGAAAGATAGCTCAGGTCTGGTCTGCTATAATTGCTCTTCGAACTGCGTTCACCATTTTTCCAGATGATTATCTCCAACATTGGAGGTTCGTCCAGGTAGCCAAGACTCCAACATTTTGATGAAAAGTTTTCAGTTGCGAGAATTGAGTGCTAGAGTTGCTCAATCCACTCACGAAATCTCAAAAGAGTTCCATAGACAGTACTGGCCAAAAAAAATGCGCGTTCGGTGATTTTCAGTGCAAAGCGGTCAACTTTGAAGACTTGTAAATCAGTTCTCAACAGACCGATTTCTCTGAAAATTCGTGGATATATTAAGCATTTCTAGATATTTATTTTTGTAGTTGACAACTTTTAAAAAAAATTAGAATCTAGTCAGTTATGTCCCGCATAGTCACTCGACCTTAAAATTCGGTACCTTTCAGTGCCATGATCTTTACTGCGACATAACTAACTTTATTGTGATTTTTTTCAAAAGTTGTAAACTGATAAAATAAAGGTTTAGAATTGCTTGACACATACACAAAATTTCGGAGAAGTTGGTCCTTTGAGAACTAATTTACAAGTCTTCAACGTTGAGCGTCTCGCACTGAGAATCAACAAACGCGCATTCTTTTTGGTCAGTACTGTATACAAAATGAAAAGTGAAGTATGTAGAATGAAATCTGGCCTTACGAATGTACTGTTTGTCTTTCTATGGAAGTTCCTAGAAGTCAAGATATTCCCTCCGAAAAGTTTCCAACCAGGAGTCTCTAGATGGACTTGAAACAGCTTCAGTTCGCAGTGTGAATTACTTTACGCGCTGTTCTGTGGGAATGGAAAAGTTCATTTTGTCAGTTGGTCGGTGTGCCTGATGAGTGAATGGTTCACTTATCTTTTTCGAGTGCTATCATTCTATTTATTCAGCTTCAAAACCAATACAACCAAGATAAAGAGTTATTAGTGAGAATACGGCCGAAATAAAATAGATGGATAGAAACACTCAAATAGACAACATAAACTTGCTTCAAAAGCTCAAAAAAATCATCAACAATAATCGAGAAGATTCCTATTAGTCAACTGAGAGAGATAGAAATAGTCGTCCGAACGGGATCATCAACCGAACCCGGAAATCGAAATTCCGTGCCGCAGTGTCCCGTTGCACTAGGTGCATACATTTTTTATGATCTTCATTAACCGCACGACTTGCTGTTTCGATATCCGCCATCCAATCTCTCAATCTTTGCACTTCCTTGACTCCTTCCCAATTCTTTCGCAGCAATTTGGATAACGCCTCCCTACTTCTTTCGAAATCTGACCAGTACTTGTTGAAAATCACAATATTATTTCCAGTGCGATACTTGACAAAAAAGTAGAAGATTTTCAGCCGGGAAAGAGTTTCGCCACTCTCAACGACGATAAATCGAGCATGGTTGATGTAATCCTGCACAAAGTTTATGCCATGTTGCTTTAAGACTCGCAAATTCGATTCACACTGGGTTTTTATCTGAAAAAAATGTGCGTTAACGTTGTGCAGTCGAGAGTTGGTATCTCTGATATTTTCTGGGTGTACCAAGCAACTTTGGATCTTTTTATTGAAGTTGACAACTTTCAATATCACAAATTCAAGTTTTTAAGGTAGCGTTAAAGATGAGAGGTTCACAAATGTTCGAACCGAAGTTTGGGGTCGTTTCACTACTAACAGGCTTGGTTTTGATGATATCGAAAAAATGACAACCAGACAAATCAAAATCTAAAGTTTCTCCGATATTCCCTAATCGAGGCAGAGCGCGTCTCTGATCATTGCGGAACTCAAGTCACCTACCTGCGATCTGAGCTCTGGATCCTTGAATTTCTGACGGGTTTCATATGTTGTTCTGAACAGTGGATCACGGAATAGGTTCTTCTCTTCCAGTGGAACATTTTCGTATTGAAAAGTGTCGCAGCGCAGGTCCGTCGGCTCCCCAACGGGCAGATATTGGTGCCACATGTGCCACAGCTCACACGGAACTGGCGCGTGCCACTTGAACAGGCAACATCGATGTGTAAAGATGTTCGTCTCACATTTCCAACACGGAATCCTGCGCGTTTTTTGTGTGTTTGAGACAATCTGCACGAATTGGTCACAACCGATTTTCGAGCACCTTTCGAATTTCCTGTCCTTTATATAAACGTTCAGTCTCCAGGCGTGAAACTTCAGGCGAAACTGATGGGTGAAGCGATTCAATGCAATCAATTCCTCTACCTGAAAAAAATCGTTTTAGTTGTTTTTTTTTTTTCATTCCTATGCTCACAGCCTCCCAGAATCAGGCCTTCACGAAATTTCGAAAATCGAAAGTTCAAAAGAACCAGAAACTCTAACACGTCAGAGGCTGTATTTGCCATATTTTCTGCTCACCCTTTCATCGCACAGCACATATCCTGTACAACCTATGCATTGGATTTGACGCTTCTTCTTTTCGAATTGCGACGATAGATGTTTATGCCAGCAAGGGCCACAAGCCCGGTGGCCACATATGAGTCCAGCCACAGGCCGTTGTGCTCCAAATTGTCCGCAAGCCGTGCATCGGACTGAAAAAGGTTACAGTCTGAGTTTGATGTACTCAAAAAGATTTTCTTAAAGAGCGCCAAAAAAACTAACGGAAGTAGTTTTTTTCACGTCGAACGAGCGGACGCCGTAATTCCAACCCAGCCTCAGTTAGCATTTCATTGACACTTTTGCGGTCCTGCTTTGCCAAAAGGTCTTGCATGTTCCAGTTGTGATCTTGTAGAAGAATACGACACTCCCCTAACGTGACCCTCCCATCTTTTATCCGATATAATCGTTTTGTGTCGGCAACCAAACGGACCATCTCCTGTTCGATGCTGAGCCGGGTGTGAAACTGGAAACAAAAAGTAATCACTTTCTACGAAGCCTTTCAATTTACCCTGTAATCACCGGTGCGTCCACCTTCACATGGAATCCTATCATATTCCGCCTCGTTGTTGCTCATCGATACACAGGGATGGAACGAAAAGAAACGGAAAAGGACAAGTGAAAACGAAGTCAAAAACCAACGACAACATTTTTTTCTTCGTTTTTGGCGGCACATCAAAATTTCGCGGAGGAAAAATTTTTGATCTACAAGTCGATAGTTTGAAGAAAAAGGCAAAAGATTTCTCCCCGGCCGGGAATTGAACCCGGGTCTCGCATGTGACAGACGCGGATACTCACCACTATACTACCGAGGACACGTTTTCTCTAACCGCCGAGTGTATAGACAAGAGAGCGGGTCATGTCTGCGTCTTGCCCGAAACAGACGAGAACAATATTAATCGTTGCCACCACAACTTGTAGACATCGAAGAGGCAACAGAAACGAGCCGCCATAGCTCAGTCGGTTAGAGCGTGGGTCTAATAAGCCCAAGGTCGCAGGTTCGACCCCTGCTGGCGGCAAACTTTTTTTGATTTTGGTTTTCATCAAATTTTTTCAAGATCTGCATAAATGCAATCGAAATAGTCGGACCTTTGTGGGAAAAATCGAGAGCAAACATTTTTCTCCAAAGAAGTTTTCAGTGTTTACTGGTTGTCTTGCTCATTCAAATTCGGAATTCCAAAATTAGAAAATTGTGACTTTTCAATTCTCTAATCAGCCATCTGTTCTCTTTCATGATTCTTTATCAGCAACCAAGTCTATTGTTCTCCTGCACCATATCTTCTCCATCAACCTCCTAATATGTATGCTCCATACCATCTGTCTTCTTTATTACTTTTCCTCCTAACCACCCTGTCGGGACACCAACTGCAACGCTTTCTAATTACTGATGACGTCAGCGGCCTAACAACTGGAGGGCGGGAAAGTGATGGAGAACTCTTTACTGCTGATGAAGTCACGGTAGAGAAACTAGAATCTGCCGTTAATGAGGAACAGTATCCCTGAATCATGTAATATAGAATCTTGGAACCCAAAATCCGAACCTTCAGAATTCTGGAATCTAACATTCAGAGTGTTTGGAATAAGGGTCAGAGCAAAAATTTAGCAGTATGATCAACTGTGACTCCAGAATCCCAAATCGAAAAATTGAAAAAGATCCATAAAATAATTCCAACTCCCTTTCCCCCTCGTTTTTGGTTTTTTTTTCCATTCTCCTCTTTCCGACCAGAAATACTTCTTCCTCCGCCACCACCCTGGCGGGACACCATCGAGGCCTAGAGGCGGGTGGCCCATCGGCCGGCGGGAAACTGGAGACCGCGAAAATTTTTGAATCTATCTCTCTTCTTCGATGGGAAAATGAATGAAAAATGCTTCAGAAAACCAAAAAAAAAAAACGAACATTTTCTGAAAAGGTCACATGTTCGATCTCAACGAATGGGGGAAAATAATTTGGGAAAAGAGTTTCAGAATTTTCGAAAATTTCAGAATGTGAACGTTGTCTCCATAAATCCAACATCGGAACTCCCGAATCCATAGTTCCATCTCCAATTCAGAATTCCTTGAATCAAAGTTTCAAACTCCAGAATCCTCTAGTACGGAATCCTCAAATTCAAAATCTTCCAGAATCGTCCATAAAATAATCCTCTGCTTCAAAACCATGAAACCAAGAATCCTATGTTCAGAATTCCGTCATCGTAGATTCCCCCAACCCATAATCCAAAAACCATCCATTCCAATTTTCGTCTTCTCTTCCCCATCAATCACCAAACCATCCACCATCCTCTCTATTATTCGTTCACCATTGCTGACGTCACTGGCCGCGGAAAATTTGCATCGCAGGCTTTGTGTTCTGAATGGGAAGTGGGAGGTCTTCAGAAATCGTCTTCTTGGAAAGTGAGGAAAATCAAGTTTTTCCTAGTTTCAGTTTTACATTAGACGTTGTCTTTCGTGGTCTGAAACTTCTCGATTTGTTCTGGAACAATGCCAAAACTTTCGTCAATGGCTATTCTCACCCTCTGCCATCTTCCCAAAATGTATTTCTTGGTCTGAAACTTTCAAAGAAGGACTATCAATATGTCTATCAGAGCTGGATCTGTTACCATAGACCGATTACTCATGTTATTCCAAAAACACCTGCAGACCTCTTTCTATACATACCAAGATTATCTAGCTTGTGTACACTTTCTCACCACCATCCCGTTCTTTTCCCCATCTGTCTTTCTTCTAACAAAGAGAGGAAAAGAAGAAGAAGGCGACCCGAAGAGTAACGTGGAGTATGACCTCCCTTCTCTCCGTCTACAAGATAAGAGAGTGTTGGCAACGTGCCAACAGTCTCACGAATGGCCAATTACCCAAATGCGACGGGCGAGGAGAACACGAGACGTCTAGTTTCCCAAGATTCAGAATCTAGAGAAACCAGAGAAGAACACGAGGAGCCTTCAGTATGAAGATTTGAAATCTCCGAAAACTAGAAGACCGGAGAACCGAGAAACCGACGACGCTTGCGGAAGGATGGACTGGAACAAAACAAGAACACATGGTGGTACAGATTCAGAATTATTTATTAAGAGAACAATGTACCCGTTGAGAATCGGGGGATAGATGAACATGAAGCGAGATCCGATATACATAAACGAAGCAGAGGTAGGGGGCCAACATAAAAGCTGTGTCAGATGGGGGGGATACCTTAGGCTTTTGCGGCGGCCGGCTTGGCAGCAGCCTTCTTCGGGGCGGCCTTCTTGGCGGCTGGAGCTTTGGCTTTCTTGGCTGCTGGCTTGGCGGTCTTCTTCGGGCTGCTGGGCTTCTTCGCCTTCGTGGCACTGGCTTTCTTCGGCTTCGTGGCTCCGGCGGCGGCCTTCTTTGGCTTGGCAGCTGGCTTTTTGGCGGCGGCGGGCTTGGCGGCTGGCTTCTTGGCGGCGGCGGGCTTGGCTGGGGCGGCGGCCTTCTCGGCCACTCTAAAGCGGCCGTTGGCGCCGGTTCCAGCTGCCTGGATCAGTGCCTTCGAGGCCACACCCCGCTTGAGGGCAGTCCTGAGGTGGGCGTTGATCTGAAAGAAAGAAAGAATTAGTTGAGGGAAACGAAAAAAGTTTGGAGGAGAAAACCCAAAGAAAGAAAACATACCTGCGCCACATTTGTGCCAAGTTTGTAGGAAGCACTTATGTGCTTCAATATCGCTTGCTTGGAGGCACCCTTCCTGTCCTTGAGAACCACGATGGCTCTCTTTATCATATGGAGGTAGGGTGGGTGGGCGGCCGGAACGGCGGCCTTGGCCACCTTAGTGGCCTTGGCCTTTGGGGCCTTTGCCTTCGGGGTGGTTGGGGCGGCTGGGGCGGCTGGGGCGGCGGCGACGTCGGACATCTTTTCGTTTCAATGAACTGATGGTGGAGGGCTACTGTCGCCTCGCTTTTATACGAGGTCGCCACCACCCCGTCGGGACACATGCCACACCCCCCGCCCACGATCCGAATGGAAAGGAGTAATTACAAAAGGTGATCGTGTTTGAATGGCTGTAACGTCTGAAATGAACATCAATTCAAGAAAACATTGTGAAGGTTTATTGTCAAAGACCTCAAATATATGTTGTGTGAGTTTCATCGCAATCTGATCCGTGGGAGTCAAGTTAGCAAGGCTCAAAGTTGAACGAGAAAATTTTGTGGGCAATATTGAGTCGCTGTCTTTTTCGGTTTGTATCTCAAGTTGTGTTTGAGCAATTTGGCTGAAATTTTGTGAGAAACACAGCAGATACTGGAGGAAGATATGTGCCAAAGTTCAAAATGATTGCTTTACGTCTTCCTATAGAACCAGGGTGCTGAAGTGAGATGAGTGTAATCGCAAGAGGTCATCTTCAAGCAGCTGAAAATGTAGCTGGAAATAGCTAGTCTGATTTGAAAACTCATCAGCTTATAGAGAAAGACCAGAACTTCACTTTTGTAGTCGACAACTTTTTCTCTTCACTTTTCCTCACCGAGATAAACGTCTTCAAAGTGCCGCAATACTAATTTCTCACACTTCTTATAGTCAATGGCCTCTCGAAAACTTGTTTGGACTATCAGTTAGTTTCAGGTTCCCATCTGTAAATTCTGAATCTTATCATCAACACCTATCATGTCTCTTTCAAGTTCTTGGCACCATGCCAAGAACCTATCACCTTCTTCACTTTTCCTTCGTTTCTCTTGTCCTGTCAAGTTGGTTGGAGAATAGGACACATGTGCAAATCTCAACAGATTCCATTGAAATCCATCGAAAGATGTTTTAAAAGAGGCAGTGAATATGGTATCAATTTCCGGGCCCCTTCTCAGCACAAACTACGATGAATGATACCTAAAAACTATCGACACTAGACTTCACTAAGCTTCTCGACTAGATAGATATTTTCATGGGATCTTGGGTCTAGCTTGCCATAGAAAATAGTTCGAATTGGAAAGTGAAGCTCTATTAATGACAAACATCTTCATAAACTTTCGGGACAATCGGCTCACATTCAACGTTTTCTCGCAATACTAGAATTCGACCTTTTTTTTGAAAACTCAAACTTGTTTTTGTTTTCATAGCATTTCTGTTCTCAATGGTTTCCCCAAAACATGTTCTCCTCGTTGACTTCCAGGTTTCTATCTGTAAGTTATCCATCACACTAACAACATGTTCCATGCCTTTTTAGAGTTGTTGTTTCGTTTATTGAAAGTAAGATGTAAATATATGTGCTTTGACAGAACAAGTGAGGGGTGATATAAAACGAACATAAATAAGGACAAACCCGCAAGAGTTGTACCTTATGTGGGGGGTGGGGGAGGGAGGCGAAGTATATGGAGAGGGATGTCAGAAACGAGAGATGGAGGAGTCAAGGAGGATCATAAATTGGGAGGGGGGGAGGAAGGTGTTACAATTGTGAACGATTGCGTTCCAGATGGGAACGGTAAGGGAAAAGAAGTCTTTGAGTTTGGGGTGGGTGCATATAAGCATCATGGGGCGACGGGAAGAGGTTGAGAAAGTGACATGAGAGTGGAGATCGGGGAAGTACGAGGCACCGGTAATCAATTTATATAGTGTGAATAGTTGGGTTTTAAGGCGGCGGTGGCGGATGGAGGTCATGTTCAAGAGTTGGAGACGATTCTCATAGGAGGTGAAGGGAATGTTGCAGCGTTGTAAGACTACTTTGGAGAAATGACGAAGAGGTCGTTCTAGTTTGTGAGCGAGTTTAGAAGACGGGGGTGGGGAGTAAATTGTCTTGGCACCGTGCCAGCAATCCATCACCCTCTTCACTTTTCCTTCTTCTCTCTCTGTCTTCTGGTTCGGTGGGTTAGGGTGTAGAACGACAAGTGCGTACATTGTGACAGATTCGACACGGAGAAAAAAAAAGTTCAGGGCAACAGCCTGATACAAAGAGAGTGAGTAAAGAAAATGAACCGAGTTTTTTGTACAAGATTGAAACTGCACTTAAAGATTGATCTGAAAATACGCGTGAGCACACCAAAAAAAAACTAGAGCTCAATTTTCCCAGTTGTCAATTGCAGGAACCTCAGGTCTAACTTCTTATAAAAATTTAGACTCGAAGTAGGACGAATGCGCAGATTGGAAGAGATTCAACCCAAGGACTACTAGAACTTCGTTTTTTCTCTTACTGACCCTTTATTCTAGTCTTTCCCGCAATGAGAACCTCGAAATGCCTGACCCGAAACTCTAGTACGAAACTCAAATATCCAACGCATTTTTCATACCAGAGGGCTGCGCCCCTCTGGGGCCCTTCGGGCAGGCCTAAAATATTTGATCTACCGGTGCAAAACTATCGCGCGAAAAACTTTCCCTGGAGCAAAACAAGAGGTTTTTGAGCCCGCATGAGCTCACTTTTCGTCAAATCAACAATCTAAATAGACGGGCATCATTAAGACCCCAATTCTGATGTCCTGTGAAAATTTCAGAGAATTTGCTCCAGGGAGAGTCGCGCTAGAGTCAGCGAACGGGTAACAAACAGACACACACACAGACGGAATTTTGCGTTTGTTAATAGTAAAGATTTCATATTTTCCCATGCTACTATTGATAGTAAGTGATGCACTTAGCATATGACGTGAACTCGCCATATTGCCACTCTTCATTCTTGGCACCCAGCCAAGGCACCATCGCCTTTCCGAGTGTACCTTTGTATTATTGTTCTGTTGCTGGGTGTGTAGGACGGGTGCGCACATTGTAACAGAGTTGACCACCTGAAGGGAGTGGGAGATTGTTCAACAGAGACCGGGGGCTTTTTTTCAGCCAGCAAAAGTAAATGGGACGATTTTCTTGTTCGGTTGGTTGGGGTACAAAACGTTGCGATTGAGCTGAAAATATGTAAGCTAACTAACAAAGAAACGAACTCAATTTCGTGGAAAACAAATGTTTTCGAGGACTTTTTATGAAAAAGATAGACATCGCTCAAGTCTCTCAATGCTACATTTGGCCTGTCCGATGATATAGGAGACGTTAAACGTTCACATTCTTGACTCACCCGAATCTCATATTCAATTGACTTTTATGGCAGTTACGACTACCATCAAGTACTGTACTTAGCACATGATGCAACCTTCGTTCTTGGCACCCAGCCAAGATCCTATTGCCCTCCGGAGTGCTCCTTCTCTTCTCCTGAACTTGAGTTACTGTTTGTCTGGTTGGTGTGTAAGACGAATTCTCACATTGCAACAGGTTCTCTAACAGTGACCGACCCTCTTTTTCGATCAAACACGATTGAAATATCATACAAAACTAGGTACTGAAAAATGATGAACGCTTCTTATCAACAAAAATGAATCTGACACTGATAACAAAATCAACCATGTGTCTACACATTCCCTGGCACCCAGCCAACACACCATCATTCTCCGTATCTAATTTTCTCCTCGATCGTATTGTTGGGTTGGTTGGTGTGTACAGTGAATGATGCGAACATTGCAATAAGGGGTCTGTTCGAAGGTTTCGAGCGGAATCCTCACTAGCAAAGGAAGATGTTCCATGTGGAAGGGATGGTTTTGGTTATAGAACTGAACAGTGACAGTGATGAATTATGGAACCGGGATATATTTCAGACTGACATTTGGGATTACAACACAATAAATGAAAAAATGCGTCCAAAAAGAATGCGAATTTTTTGATGTTCAGTGCAAAATGATCAACTTTGAAGACTTGGAAATCAGTTCTCAACGGACCCATTTCTCTGAAAATTTGTGAATGTATCAAACAAATCTAGATCTTCATTTTTGTAGTTGACAACTTTTTACGAAAATTACAAACTAGTCAGTTATGTCCCGCAAAGTCACGCGAATTTAAAACTCGGAACATTTAAGTGCAAAATTCGATCTTTTTGGGAACCATGATCTTTGTCGCGACATAGCTAACTTGATTGTGATTTTCAGAAAAAGTTGTCAACTACAAAAATGAAGATCTAGAGTTGCTTGATACATCCGCCAAGTTTCATAAACATTGAGTGTTTGGAACATACTTTTTCAACTGCTCAAAGTTGACAATTTTGCACTGAAAATCAACATATTCGCATGCTTTTTAGCCAGTACTGTGAATGAAATTGAGCAGAGAGAAGATCCACCAGATGACTGAAAACAGAAGATCATTGTAAATTTTGAAAGGTATGATTAGTGAAGAAAAAAAAATTGCGACGAAAAAATTGGAAAACTGAAGAGGGGCTTCATTGTGAACGCACGTTTCAAGGTGGTGACAAATGAAGTTTTGGATGTTCTCAAAAAATTTTTTGGTCGACTTTTAGATTTTTCGATTACCATTCTTTCGGTGCATCAGATTTCCAAGTCTCACTATCAGATTGAAAAGTTTATCACTATTTACTTTGAAAATTAATAAAAAAAGTTAAAAAAATTTTTTCTGAAGATCAGTAGATCAAAAAATTTTTTGATCTACAATTTTTTTGAGACCCGCCACAACTTCATTTGTCATCATTTTCGAGTCATTCTCTCATCATTTTTTACCAATTTTCGTCGCAATTTTTCCTTCTTCCTCCCAACCTTCCCGTATTTTTCACCCTCATTTTCCAGCCAAACAACAAGATGACGGCTATTCCCGTTCGACACGTAGAAGCTCCCGTCGGTGTTGAATTTCGTACACGCCCTCAAATTTATGAGCAATTCGTGCTGGACACGACGAACATGCCGAATACGGAACGAACCAGTAAAATGATCCTGTTCTACGACCGAGTAAATCGAATTCTGTTCCGAAAGAACAAGAGTCCGAATGGTGAAGTCACAATGTTCCAGTACCACTCGATAAGCCCCACCTTCAACATGAACAACATTCGGCGATTTCCGAAGTTTGAGAAAGGAATGGAAGCTGATGCGCATTTTCGATACGTGAGACTAAAAAATCGTTAGTGACGGCTCATTTCTAGAATAACAACATTGCTTTCAGCACCATGTGAGTTTTGCACTCGCCCGGCCGTAATCCTCGAAACAGCTCCGTATCGCAATAAAGCGGTCTACGCGAAGTATTTGATGTGTGATCTGTGCTGGGGTAGATACATAACAGACAATCGTGAGAGGATAAACGACGAGAAGATCATGTGGATGGAATTCGATTGCAGCACGTTTGACAAGGACAAATCGGTGAAAAATTCAAACGCTTGGTCGAATATCAATTCGAAACTTTTTCAGGCCTTCACCAACAGTCCCGGGACTATGACCGACTACGGAAGAGAGCTGCTCACCGACTTCTACTTGCAGTATAATAACCTACTTGAGCCATGTACTTCAGCCATGTGTCATCGAATTGCGATGTTGCCCAACGCAGATCCATGCTCTTTTCCTTGCAGAGAATGTAGAACGCCGATTCTCCATAAGTGTTGCGACGAATTTCATCCACCACTTCCATGCCGTATTTTCAAACGATGGAGAAAAGTGACCGCCGACAAGACGCCAGAAGACCAGTTGAACGCTTTGCTAGCAAAAGACAAACAATGTCCCAGTTGTGATGCCAAGGAAAAGGCCTCTGTGACTGATGACACCGTGGTGTGCGAAAAGTGTCGCTTCCAATATTGTCAAACGTGCCGGAAAGCGTGGAACGGCGTTGATGCCCATGATCATCATGGGTGAGAGTCTCATTTTCTCATTTCCAAGACCTGAATGGTTTTTACAGACCCGAAACGAAATTGAAGCGCCACGGCCTACGCTACGTACACGAATTCATTGTTGCTAGTGGGACGTATAAAAACTTCAGCCAAATTTTCATGGATTACGATGGATATGTATGAAGATCTGAAAAATTTAGCATTTCGTTAATATGTCTCATATTTTAGCCAACACAGAGAATGACGGAGCACAGGAAAGCATTTGAAAATAAGAAAGTCCAGTTTGATGATGGAATCGTGGTTTCTCAAATGGAGAAGATGAAACAGTTTCATAAGGATATCTCGAACATCCTTGTGTTCAACTTCTACATTGCCCCTCCCCAAGCTACGGAACCTGAGAAGACGGAGATTGATGATAAGAAGCCTGGAAGCTCGGAGCCTGTGATAACGGATCCTAAAAGTGTGCAGCCATTTGAAGATGAAACCGATACCATATTCAGTCTTCTGGCAGCGGAGACATCTGGTATGAACCAGGACGAGCTGAAAGAGTGGCTGAAGAACTTCAATGAAGCGATAAATGATCTAGACGAAAAAATCAGCACATTAATTGATAATGCGCCGGAGGACATTCGTGAACGCCGCTCCCGTTTTAACGTTTAATATCTTCACTACTAACTGTTTTCGAGACTTTTAATTTTGCTAATAAGCTTTTGAAGCAAGTAATGTTGTACTAATGACCTCACCCTATCTGTTCTATTTCAATTGTAACATCCTCATACTTTTGATTATTTTGATCGTATTGGTTTTGTAATTGAATATTTTGTGGTTTTGAATTTCGATTTGAACTATAAATCTGTCAGAGGTCAGCACTTTCTACATTTTCGGCTTTTAGCTAGTCATCTGAAACGTCTCCATTTGCCAATGAGGGTGATGTACCTCTCGATTTAGAGGAGAACCTATGCAGTATGTATGTGTGTACGCATCATTCCTTCTACACACTACCACCAACCAAACAATAAGACCGGTGAGAAGAGTGAAGAGTGAGTGTGTTGGCTGGGTGCCAGCAACTAGAAAGAGACATGTTTGATGTGGACATTGTGATTTACACTACAAGTCACTTAGGATGTACTGGAAACGGATGAAACTTGAAAGATTTAAATTCATTGGCAAAGCTATGTTGGGCGAGAAATTTCAACTGATAGTGAGGTGTTGGAAAAAGGTGACGATGATTGTTCAAATATTCAAAACAGTTTTGAGATTTCTAACTTCTTTGAAATCTAGGTTCATTCCTGCTTCATCATCAGTCTCTACTTCAACTCATTTGTATCTTTCTTTCTTTCAAGCTCAAAGAAATTTGGGTCGAAAGTACTAAAAAGTAGTTAATTTGCACTGAAATTCACACGTACGTTTCATTTTAAAACGAATTCATGTGTGATTTTCAGCGCAAATTTACTAGTTTCGACCCAAATTTCTCAAAAATGGGCAGTGTTTCGCAAAAACAGATTACATGAATGGGTTGGAAACTTCATAAGCTTTCCGATGGTATATGTCTCATCACGTAACTCCAACCTACGTCCGAGTGACTTCCTAGTTAGTCTCCGAGTTTTCGCAGTTTTTTTCCTGTTTTTGTAGGTTTTCACCGGTTTCCTGAATAACCTTGTAATAGAAGGCTCTTTTTGCGAAAATGATTTATTTTTGCTGAAAATGATGGGAAAAGACACAAAAAACCAAACTGAGGAGCGGGTTGCAACGTTTTAAGAAAGACACAAGGATCATGCAAAATATGTTTTTGTATAATATAATTAAATCAATATTCAAATTGTTCTTCCTATCTGATTGATCAGTGAAACTTTTCCAGAAACTCCGTCTCCGTCATGTTCCACACTCCCATGAAGATCCGAGAAGGTGTCAGCAATACCGTTGCCACGTGGCCATCGGATTCTCTAACCATGTAGAAACGGCTTTTGAGTTGCCAAGAATAACGTCTAGCTGAGTAAAAAGGATCGTATTCTGGGAATCTGAAGAATTCGAGTTTATCGGATGATATGTCCGCAACATTACGCGTTTTTTAAACTGATTTCAAAAAGTGTTCTTTTTTCAAAGCACACCACAAAAATGAGCAATGAGTTGGTGAGCAACGACGGAATGTTTTGAGATCATGTTCAAAAAAAACTTCAAAATGTTTTTCTCACTCACTTTCTGACGTACGAGTATTCGACTTCTGCGGCGACTTCTTTGAATTTGACCAAAGTCCGAATCTCCGGAATTTCAAAATCTTCACTATCCGTCTCATCCTGATTCATACTAATAACCTCCAGGTTTCGAAACTTCTCTCCCGATTTCCACGCATTCAAGAACTGGACGACATCCATTGTACTGATATTGGGGCTTAGTAAAAAGGCATGTCGCCCATTGAAATGCTTCACTACATCCGTTGCCATGGGACTTTCGGTCCACAAATACACAGTGTCTAGTTCATAAAGTCTCGAGTATCCACTCAATCGAATGTGACGACCGTCCCGAATTGACCAGAAAAAGAACTCGAGGCACGGGGATCTAGACAGGTATTCGTCGATTTGCGTTGATTCAAAGCCATCAAGAATATGCAACAGGTGGATATTGCGAAGCATGGGGAGAATAGGGGCCGCTGAAAAACACCCCAGAATGCAAAACTTGGTGTGATTTCCGAGTAACTCGCGCAGATGGTTGTGGATTGGTTCGAGTGTTGGTTGCACATTGCCATAGCAGTATTTTGCATGAAGACCGCTAGGACAACGGCTGAAATAACGAACGATTGAGTATAGAATAAATTTAGTGGTGATAAAGAAACTCACAAAAAATCGATCGATGTTCCCTGCACGTTCACTTCAACCCACTCTAGCTGGTGCTGTTGAAAGTCATTTCTTGTGTGGAATAAGTAAATCAAAGGAGTTATTTCCCCGGAGACCGTCGTCACATTCATAAAAACGCATTCGGCATCAGGCTTGTACTCGACGCGCTCGAGTTTTTCAAGTTGATGTTTTTGCGAGTGCATGATAAAGTTTTTGGATTTTTGGGAGCATAACGAAAGGAAAAATAAACTGTTGAAGGACAAATGAGACAAAATTTCCTTGTGGATAAGGAAAGGGAGGCTGAAAAGTTTCATAGTTGTTAGAAATTCAAAGGGGGGGGGGGGGGGG